>JAIPRL010008219.1:0-20888 GCA_025469235.1 Pemphigus obesinymphae | reverse complement strand
CGATATCGATAGAATAAAAAGTATAGTAGCATAAAAAAGTTAAAGATGTGTTTAGGGAATAATCGCTTATGATGGACTGGTACTTTGTCTAAAATAAATACTTACGTCATTAGAGTTGTCACATGTGCTTTTATATCAGTAATTTCCGCAGATATATATATTAGGTATAGTATATAATATACACATTATACACACTAACGTAGTTAGAATTTAGTACCTATATAGGTAAACAATTGAAACATGTTATATAATATATTGAACACTGAGATTATCATCGGTCAATTCTTGCAAATACATCATATATATGTCACAAATAGTATACATTTTATCATGTTATCTGTGTAGGTACTAATTGTATTATATTAGCTGTATGACGATAGTTATATTCATGTATCGATTTAATATTTTTGTTGATTTAAAGTTGATAAATCACCAATTATTTTTACTGTCATTATTTTTAATATAATATACAAAAACGGATCAAGGGGGGGCGGGCCTCTCGGCCCCCCCCTAAATACGCCACTGACAAGTAACATAGATAATATATTAAAACAGCTGTTAGTAAATAAAATTATGTATCGTTGTTTAATATTGAATGATAAATATAATTTTATCTTTAAAATCTATTTTGTATCTTTAAAATATTATTAAAACTTTTATATTTTATACTTCATTATAAATATTATAAATCATGTTTTTTTTGGTAATTTAATGTTATTAAATCTTTTTGTATACTGAAATGTAAAAGTACTAAGATTATATTTTTTAAGATATGTTTAGCAAAATTCAATTTAGGAGAAGATTGTTTTAATTAATTTCTGAAATATGTTCTTATTGTATCGAATTCTGAAACTTCTATTGGTTTTTTAAATATAAAATTTATTGTAGCTATGTATAAATTTATAACCGCCATAATTATTATAATCGATAGAAGATTTGATAGTTTTCTAATTTATTATATATGGTTTTAATTGAATTATTATTAGTTTTGAAGGGGATTTTGACATCATTACTATTGTTAATTGTTATTTAAAATATTAACAAATTTACTTGATAAAAAGTCAGGATATTTCATAGAACGATAATTAATTGAATTATTACATATTTATAATAATGTAATAATGTAGTGTAATAACTATTATTACATTTTTATTATTATCATTACTTATATATAATGTTAATTTTATAATATATATTTATTTTATTTTTATAAGAGTATTACATTTTTTAAATTAAATATGTTTTGAATTTTATTTTATATTTTTTTAAATATATTTATAATACAAATATTATGGTATAATTAATATTATGACAACTATATCAAAGAAGTATATATAGATATTATATGTATGTTCCTAGATAATTTTAAATTTTATTAGGTCCTGATATAATATTTAGTTTTAATAATATATATCTTATTAAAATAAAATTTAAGAATCTTCATGAAAAATGTTAAATAATAATAAGTATCAAAATATTGTTAAAATAATAATAATAATAATAATAATAATAATAATAATTATAGAAATCAATAATATACGGTTAGTAAAGAAACTTATTAAAATATTATTTATTTAAAAAAAAAATATTTTTTTTATGTTGATTATTAAAATGATTAAATTAATTAATAATAAATACAAACAAGTTATGAATATATGAATAATTGTGAATAGTAATATATAACCGAACACTCGGAGATAATAAATTTGTTCGAATCAAATTTATAAAAGTTAAAAATGATGGAAATTATTTTTTTAGTTTTAGAATAAATTAAATTCTTCTTATTAACTTATGTACTTATAATACTCATACATACATTAATTAGTATTAAAATCACTTAGCCCGTGTATTCGCGAATTTACTGACAACATTAAATAATTATTATTTCTGAATAATTTGGTTGGGCCAGTGTGGTTTTAAAAACGTATATTATATTATAATTATTTAATTTATTTGAAAATCACAAGTAAAAAAAAAAAATCGTTTTTTTTTTTTTTATTATCCATGAAATAAACGGTAAATTAAACATACAACGATGTTTTGAAAATCTACACTACATTAATTATATTTTTATGCCTCCAGAAATCCCCTTTTATCCAACGAAGAATATACCAGTTTAAATGAATTAAGTGTTTGATACTTTGATCATAGACCGTTACATTTATTTTACAATGAATAAGAAAAAAAAAATAGAATTAAAACATGAAACTTACTTAAGTATCACATATAAAAACAATGGTAATTGATTGGGAATTTTGATACTATATGGTATATATAGAGAGAACATCTCTAGTGAATATAATTTATCTGTATGTGTTTAATATGCGTATAAAATATATTTTTATATATTGCATATTATTAAAGAAATAAACAAAAATTAGCCACTTTTGTGTATTTACTTATATAATATTAAAATTAGAATATAAAAGAAATTTTAAAACAGAATATTGCTAGTTCACACAATACTTTCTTGTGTTATTTTCATCCAGTTTCCATTAAATTCATTTTTTAGAGGAAAATTTAACGAATAAAATATTATAATAATTATTACTATAACTAATAATTTCTGAATAAGATATTTTTCTTATTTAAGTATATATTTAATTATATTCCGTCTAATAAATAAATATAATATATAGTCAATAATATATTTTACTTAATAATATAAAATAAATTGATTTTTTTTTTATTATAGAAAAAAATCTAATTTAAAAACAAAATTAAAATTAAATAATTGAGTGAGAAAATAATTACCTATGTACATTATTCAATCAATTTTTATTTTATTGTGTATAAAAAAATACAATTTTGGTAGTTTTAAAATGTATTTCTGTTTATGAAAAAAAAAACAATAGACATGCAATTTTTAATAAATATCATAAATATAACTTATTTTTTAATATTAGTAGGTAGGTACTTAAATGTAATACACTGCAGAACATTCTTCGCCTTATTTATAAATTAAAACAATTAGCTAGATTACAGTATAATATGTTATATATTTTTATAATTATATATGGTACAAATGTAAAACTATTAAGAGAAGATGCAAATGTTCGTGTACTTAAAAGAAAACAAATTGTAATTCCAATATTCCACACCATTCAGTAAAATATGTTTAGGAGACCTATTGAAAGATTTCAAAGATAATGAAATTTAGACACATTTTGAAATTTGAAATTTACAAAAACTAGTCTTGCACCAATTGATTAACTTTTAGTGAGATCTATCGAAAAAGGAATTATATAATTCGTGATCCGGCAAACCGTGAAATACAGAGGTATGGTTCAATATTTACTGATTTGGTACGTCCGAAAAATTACTTGGCCGAAAAAAATTAAACATTTTAATTGTGCTTTTAAAATTGTTTTAAAATATTTAGATAACAAAGAACATTATGATTTGATTTCTATTAGCTGGATTATGATTGGATTTATAGTTTTGGAGAAATATGATTTTAAAGGAATTTTTTTTTTGTACAATTCAATTCCAATAGATACTATATCGATTTTTCGAGAAAGTAAAAATGGTATAGAGTGAAAAAAAAACATAATAAATTCTATTACTATATACATCTATACCTACGAGTAATTCGAAATACGATCATATTTTATATAAGTGCTATTCACCCGTGCCGATAACAAAGCAAGTATATATGCGTATCTTCAAGTATTTTTTTTGTAGGAATTAAAATTTTTCAACAACCTGTAATACTGTGGTCGAATTGGCAATACAATTTAGGAAGGACGCTGGTGGTTTTAGTCTAAGAAAAAGTGACGAATGTCAGGGATAAATGGTTCATTAAAAAATACTCCTTTATTCATACTTATAAAGGTATCTATGTATAATTAATATATGTCCGATTATACCTCATTAATTTATGGTATAGTATTACCTATATTATAAACTCATCGTATAGGTATGGATGAAAAGATTGGCAACCCATGATTTAGAATCTATATAGATATATGATACAATAATGCTTAATACGGTAAATTTGGCGGACATTTGGATGAAGCGAAGTATACGAAAAAAAAAACAAAAAAAAAAAACAATACAAGTGAATTTCGCGCGAGGAGGAGCTTTAGCGCGAGGGCGCAAAACAGACGGCGGCGCATTGTCGTTCCCCCACCGCCACCGATATGAATGAGCAGTATAAACCGTTTTATACGGGAACCAACGTGCCGCCGTCGACTCAGCAGTGCGCGGCATGCGATTAACATGGTCACACAAACGGTACTGTCGTCAACGCGCGCAGCATTCCACGGCGATTCCGATGGCGACGACGACGACGACGACGACGACTTTGGCACGTGTTTACCGCACAAGGCAAGTATAATAAAGGAACCGATTTTTTTTTTTTTCAACTTGTAACTGGATTTATATATGCTCTAAAAATCTATAAAACTACGCATTTTCGTGCTATATATTCTGTAAATATTTGTCCTTTAAAATATGAACAAATAGGTACACACTATACGATTTTCAACGATTTTTCGGTTTTTAATTTTACGTACTATTTTAACACCTAAACTGTTAAAATGTACCTATTTATTTACAGTAAATATAATATAGGGTATATGCAGTATTCAGATTACAGGTAGTTATAATCATGGTCAAAATATTTTTCTATAATAAAATATAATATGTATAATAATACACATATTATAAATAATATATCTATTGTATATTTTTCAGAAAAATAAATATGATCAAAATATTAATGATGTTTTGTATTTTTAAATTCAGATATATTTGCAATTTAAAATCATAAGACAGACAGTGTTGTAACGTGGTCGGGGTAGACCAGTTAAATATAAATTATCCAAGGAAAGTGGTCAATCCTATGGATATGTTTTACCGTAACTCAGGGGGTGTACAAAGATCTTATTTAATGTATTAGTATTTAATAAATAGAAGTCTGTTCGGTTAACACAATTATAATGAATATAATAATATATTACAGTACTAACAATGAAGAAGGTAGTGGTTACGGTTGAGTTCATATGATGGTCGTTCACGAACTGACTACCTATTTGGCTATATTAATATATTACCTACTGTACGTTTACAATACTAAAAGTGTCTAGTATGCAAAGTGTAATATGTAACTATTGTTACAGTCTATTACAGAAATATGCGCTATACATATAAAAAAAATTCGTATTTCACATCTAAAAGCTATAATTAAAAATTCCTGCAAGTTGTTAGTCTATATATATAACTAATGTTTAAACTGTTATTTGTTAAGAAATGGAAATATATATAAATCTGGGGCATGGTTTTTATTATGTCATACTTTATTTTGTTTTTTTTTATAAGTTTTATCATTAAAATCAAGTTGACAGATTTTTTATAATTCGTCGATATAGCTCTAGTTATATATAAACGTAGAAGTATACAGAGAAACATATAGTATATGGAATATAAGTTGGAATAAATTCTGGGGGCAGATTATAGCAAATCCTTTTAAACCTATTTTTCCTAAAAATACATCACTAACAACTCTAAAAAACATTAGGTACCCAGGACCCAAATATTATATTTACCACTTATAAACCTATATAAATGGTAAACGGCTATAATCTTGATTCTGTGAAGAATTATTATGAAACATCCGAAAATACAATACCATTATAAGCTTATATATAAGTTATGCCTGTAATATAATATATTATTATGCAATTTAAATATTACTATTTTTGGGAATAACAATTAAGTCTAAAATTTTATAAGTTAAACAATATTTATTTATAAAAATAAATAATCTAACAAGTATTTTTTTAAATAACATTTTTTTTGTCATTTGAAGTTGAAGTGTTAGTAGTATTTGACAGAAATATTATTATATTCACTCAATATGGTAATATTGTATGGCAAGGTGACAATAAGGCCGGGGGGACAATTAGACCGGAGGTGGTAAGACCGGGAAGGGGACAATTAGACTGGGTGTAAAAATTTAGGTGACATTTAGACCACAAAAGTGGACATTAAGGTCGGTAGGATCAAATAGACCAGCCGGTTCACGTTCGTTAAGAAATGGAACGTGTTTACGAATGCGTTCTAATGTCTTTTAAATGAACGCGTTCAAAAAAATTCGTCGTTCAAACACTGTATATTATGTTACACCAAGCGTCGCTTAGAATTATTTTGTAGAAAGAATTGATTTATAAAGGCTCTGAAATCTATAATATATCCATCTAGTGGATATCCACTAGCCAGATTTTACATGATGAGTGAAGTGCTTCTACCCTTTATTGACTAGAATTTTCGATAAATGTGTATAATATATATTGAGAACACTAATTTATTTGGCACTATGTAGCGGAAAATTATGACTTAAAACTTTTGTTGACCTTTAAAGTGATTTCTTAGATTTGGGATGTTTATTGGTCTGTAGTATGTAAACTTATTGTAATCAATCAGTAAAGGTGACCATGGTTGAAATATACTAGGTTATTGCAGATATACTCTCACTCTGATGTTTTTTCACATATAGGAAATTAAATGGCAGCTTAAGGAGACATCATATATGTTAAAATATCAGTATGGATATGTTTTTATGAGTCTACCTTTACACCGCCATTTTATTTATATTTGATAACGATTTGGACTATTTGCAATAATCTAGTATACTCGTATTTCAAACATGGTCTGGACCATGGTGAGATAAATACAGAACAATAGTGATTATTTTTGTTTTGTGTTATGCATATTCAATACAATAATTTTTCAATTATATATATATAAATATATACGTTGTAATTTTTAGATTCTGAGCATATATCGGGAAATGTATTGGTTTTGTAATGATGTATTTTTTATTTATTTTTATATAATATTTTTAGTATTCTTATTCTCAAGTAGTTTTCTTAAGCATAAAGGAAAACTACCGATATTAAAGAAAAATATTAAACCAAACATATCACTTATAAATGTTTTACATAAGCAATTTCGAATTGCTTTCAAATTGAAAATAATATAATATTACACTATAAAATTGGACTGAAAAGACGATAGGTAACTTTTACCATCACCATATAAATTTGGGCAGATTTTTTATTACAAACGAAAATATTAATATTTTTAACATAAAATGAAACAGAAATTATTTACAATTAAAAACCCGGTCAGTAAAGAGTGGAAGTACCCAATATGTATTTCATTGGTTATTGGTAGTAGATGTATTGAATCTTAAACCAATTTCTTTCAAATAATTCTGAAAGAAGTGTGGTGTAATATTATTTTTTGATTTATAACAATTTACCGTTATTTTTAATAGTTTTCCTTTAGACTACTGAGAAAATTAAATTGTAATCTCTTTAAGTTTTAAAATATCATCTACAATTAATTTTAAATCCAAAAAAATATATAGGTAGGTACATATTATGCATAAAAATAAAAATAAAAGATAATTTTTCAAAAGTTATTAACAACTTCAATATAATGATATATTAAATATTTGGTGTATATTTTAAATTTGTTATTTTGTAATTTTCGAATTTATATCAATTTTCGGTAGTTTTTCTTTACGCTATAGAAAATTATTGGGAAAATCGAAAAATCAGTGTAAACTAGAATGAATTTTCTATCATAAAGCTATTTACTCAAAAATTTTTACCCAATTCCTTTTACAAAAAAACATTTATACATACATAAAAAAAAAAATATACATATATATAATTATATAAGTCGGTGACCTTATACTCGTAGTTCATTTATTATTTTTTAAATTATAAAAATTTTCCGTGATAATTGATAGTTTCCTTTGCACTTAAGAATAGCTAATAGGAAAATAAAAAAAACGGCATGTTTAAAGTATTAATTAGAACGAATTTTTTACCTGAAAACTTTTACTTGACTTATTCTACCCTAAAATGTGTATTTATAATGTATTTCATAATTGTCATCGTCCATACAAAAGTCGTACATCCACGCTCACTCTTTACTTAACCATATTTGATACCATCACTATTCAAATATTAGAAGTAATCAGGTATGGTACTTGATTCCCATTTATTATCATGGTCCATGGACCATGTTTATCTCATAGAGTAATGGTTTATCTACCCGGGTAGATAATTCAATCTCTCTACGGCCACGCTGCAGCTGATGTCATCTCGGACGATATTTCGTGAAATACCTACACTATATACATTATACATACATAAAAAACTTTTTTGCAAAACCAATACTTTCCTTACTATTCTCAGAATCTAAAATACTATTTGAGTACTTATATGTTGCGCTCTGTAATACCATATTTAAAAGTTCTGATAAATACAGTGCTATGTATAAAGACAAATAATACAATATGGTAAGGATAAATAAACATAAATAGGATTTTAATTTAAAACAAAAAAGTAATTGTACGTGTAGTGTGTATGCACATATATTTTTAATGTTTTATGGAATATTTATTGATAGTTGCACAGTGATTAAAAAACATCAAGTTGTCACACTCGGATCGGTTTGGGTACTATGCCGTTGGGTTATTTATTTATTAAATCGAATTAAAAAATAACGACGTACGTGTAATTTTCAATTTAAATTCGAAATTTATGTTTTAATTCGGTTTTTGAATAAATGTTTTTGTTTCCATATCATGTGTATGTATTATGGATGCGAATTAGTTCGGTTTATTTCGTGGATATACATATAGATTATAGGTGTAATACGTACGATTAGCATACATTTATATGCATGAAAGGGTCAGTGCGTGGTTTTTTATTTTTTGTTTGATGATAAACTTGGAGGTTTAAATATATTTACAATTAAAATTGTGTCATTTGATTTCGATCTTGGCCAATGCTCGGGTCAGTTTTAATACACCTAGTTTGTTTTACACCAAAAACTATTTTTGATTTAAGAATATTATTATATGTTTTATCTACAGAAATATATTTCGTAAATTAATATAGGTAAATTTATTATATATATATATATATATATATATATTTAGTATAGGTGGGAATATTCTTTTTAGATTGATCCATGTAATTATATCGTTATTGTTTTTCTTATATTATGTAATATTTATCGAGATAATAAAAATATTTTTAAAAGTACGAGTATTTGTATTTTACTTGTAAGGTTTGAAATATAATAATCCTGTTTCTGATAGAATTTACAATGCTTAAATGTGTTGATTTGTTGAACTAATTGAGGATTTTGTAATAGCTAATTGGTATATACGGCTAGAGCGGCGCGATTTTACCAATTAATCGTTTTTTTTTATGAACGATATAACCGATAAAACGATATTTCTAAAAGAAAATTTTAATAAATAAATTAGCCATCGATTAATCGCCATGATACATCAATTTATCGATTAATTGGTAAACTACTGTATTTCTCATACTTATTATGAGGATTGGAAGCGGTAATTTATTATTGGGTTATGTATAGGCAATTATTTGATTTATTCGCGGTACGCAGTGTATTTGTGTAAGTAGTATTTGGTCTTTAGAGTGTGTAAACGCGCACAAAAATGAGTGAATTAGTAATTTGTATCAAAAATAAGATGTATTTTGCACCACGGCAGGTAGTAGAAAATATTATTTGTAATTTGCACCAAAGTTAAAAGGTTGACGAATATACACATATACTTCAAAATGTAAAATATAGAAATTGTAATTTGCACCAAAATGTATTATAATCGGGATACTATTGTGTATCAATTATCAAATATATAATTAAAAATAAAAAAATTAACGGCTGTAACTCGGTCTTTTTTACGTTGAGAACGTTATTGTTAATTGATTAGTAAATTTAACAAAATTAAAATTTCAATCTAACCAAAAATAGAAGTATCAAAAATATCTGTATCAAAAATAGAAGTTATCGTTCAAAATAATAACCAATAATTGGTTAATAATAATAATGATTATTTTTTTATTTTAAACGTTTATACTATATGTGAATATAATATAATATACTTAAGAGACGCCACATCCAATTTTATAATGGGTTCTGTAGAGGAAATTTTTATGGAATTTTAAGAAAAATAAAAATTTTATAATTTAAAAATAGGTCTGTATCTGTACTATTTTTTTATTGTTGTGTTATCACGATAATAAAAAATTTGTTAACGAAACCGTTTTACAAGAAATATTTATTCTTGGGCCGTAGTTCTAATTAAGAAACCATAATTTTCATACATTCACATTCCGTAAAAGTTTTTTTCTACGTAAAATATTTCCAATACAATATAGCTGTCGGTCACTTTTATATTTTGTAACTAGTAACGTAACTTAGTTATTTTTTAAATGTAATTAACTCAACACTCCCGATTAGGCATTTTGGCGATGAAGTGCATGTTGAAATATATGTGATAGGTTAATATAATATATAATATAATATAATATTATATTATTATTATATATATATAATATAATATATAATAATATATAATATATAATAATAGGAAAATATCAATAAAGTATTTTGTCAAGATTTCTCACTTATAGTTTTAATTTATATTGTTATATTTAGTTATTTATACAGTTTTACACTGATAAAAATATAAAATCAATATTGCTGTCTAGTATAACAATTGGAACTTGGATTAGCTTTTTCATTTGATTAGGTAATTGATTTCATAAATTTTTAGTGAATTCATATGATCAATTATACGTGCAAACTTTTAATTATTGCTTATTACGCTACAGCAGCGCTGAATTATTGAAAGCACAGTTAATTAATTATTTATTATGTAGTATTTGATTTTATAATGATAAAATTATAATCAATTTAAATTATCATAATTTATTAACGGTTTAATTGACTATTGATACATGAATTAATCGATGTATTGATATAACAAACGTCTGATCCCAGGAAAAATATTTTGTCTGATCCATATCCTTGACGTAACTATAAACTATAAAGTTTATAGGTATATGGTGTTGCTTTTACATCACGGTTTAAGATATAATTTATATTTTAAACCATGCTATACTTTCTGTGATAACATTACAATATTTATTTACAGTTTAACTTTTCCAGTTAAAAAACTAGACTGAAATGAATCAATATCAATTTTAACTAGAACCGGGACGGATTTTTTTGAAATTATTGAATTGAACTACACCAAACTTTTGACTCATTTTTATTCCTTCAGATCGGATCAAATCAGACCATGGTATATGAACTAAGACTAATTCGGATAGGACCGTGCAAAGCACTAACTCATATATATTGTATTGAGAAGAAATTACCTAAAAGAATCATAAAATTTAAGTTTTAGGTTTCTAAACATAAGTATAGACACCTTATATCCCAGTTGTATCCGTCATCGGTCTGTCCGTAATTTATAGTACATGGTTACGATTGTTGATTACGTTACCAAGGAGGTAGATATTATTATTTTTTAATATTTTCATTATATAGTTACCAGAAATATTGTTGATTTGGTTACTAGGATGATAGATATTATTCATTTTTTTTTTTTTTTATAATGTCTTTAGATTATTGTTTTAAATACGTTTAGACACCGGAAATTTGACACGTTAGTAGAGTGGGCTTTCCTAACTTGTTTGTAATATATACTAGTATACTAGTATATTTATGATATTTAAAAGTATAAAGTAAATAATACATTATATGATAAAAGGTCAGACTAAAATGACCGATATATAAATAAAAGATGGTACTATTTTGGTAATGTAGACATTGGGAAAAAATAGCTATGGGTATTGGATGGGTTCCATTCAGACATTATAGGAATGAAAACAAACAAAGAATTCCTTTTAATGATTGTGGGTGAATTACCAGTGAATCAAATGTGCTCGAAATCTCAAACCTCAATTATTGCACAAGGATGTGGTTGGAGAGGAATTAATGTTCGAATATTTTGAAATCGAAAAATTTGAAATAAAAATGGTGACCTGAAAGTATACTAAACAACTTAAATTGTTTTTTTTTTTTTTACCAATTTAAGTATAAAATATGTTTGTACCTATTTATTGCAATTTTTCCAGTTAATTACTGAGTATCATTATGTAAAAAAAAAAAAAAATGATAAATTGGCCATCTTTTTGATGGATCACTGTTAAAGTGTGAAGTTATACACTTAACTGGTATTAGAAGAGATTAAAAAAAACTGCTTTGATGTAACATTATTTGCTTCAAGTTTTCAAGTTTTTTCATGCAGTAATATACTGTATAAAAAAGTATAAAAGTATAAAACCATTCAATTTCACAATAATTGAAAGTGAATTTCCACAAATCCTTACGTGAAATATAAAATATAATTACACTTTATATATATGATGTATGTTTACATACATTTATTGTGTTTTAGGTATAGAAAAATAATAATAATAAATTAATTTGCACAGTGATATTGTACAGAACTTTACCAATTTAGTATAATCATAGTATGAATCCCTTGAACTGCTCTAAGCGTTTATAATAATACCTGCTCATTATTATAATCACAACTAACTACGGCCAGTACGACGGCGACTTTCCTACCCACCGACCGCAAAAAAAAAAAAAAAAAAGAAAAATAATAACGTTTTCGGTCGCCCCTTGTATGGCTTTATTTTCATACTTTTGTTTATGTTTTGTTCCGTCACCGTCACTACCGTGACGTCATCATTGTGTACCTTACCAGTTACAACACTCGTTACAACCGTTCACCGTCACCATCTTCAACACCGATAATTACTGCCGGTTTTTATTATTATTTGTATTTATAATTATATTGTGCTTTGTTGGCCAGCAGACTTTTGTGCCCTATCAATATTTTATTATTTTATTTTTGTCATTAGTAGGCCGTCAACCCGGCGATACTACCCGTTAATTATTTGGTTATTATTTTGTACCTATATACCTATTTGTCATATAGTCCACTCAATGTCAAAACAGATATTATTATGACTGTGGTCGGTCGGTTCGACGTGGTTTTATACATACAGAATATGCCCAAGAAAATAAAGATAATACAATGTTTGGATTTGTTTGACAGCGGAGGCCATGGAGGATTTTATTGTTGTTGTGTATGTATACTATGTGATACAGATACCAGCTATACCTACTTGTAGTATACCTACTTGCAAAAAGAAAACAAGGAAATTTGAAAAGCAATTATCTTGTGTCGAAAATGCATATCTAAGTGCTGAATGTTTTATCGTCAGATATAACAAAACTGTGTGTGGAATACGTTACAAGTGCATACGAGTCTATTGCCTGGGGTGACAAATTCACATAGGTATATTATTATTTTCAGTGTATATAATATACAGGCTGAACATTCAGTTTATATATATACAATATATAATATACTGCACACTTATACATAAATATTTTTTTTGTACATAATTTATAATAATTATAGGTAATTATTTTAGTATTTTTTTAGATTTAATTAAACATTTTTTTTTTTACAAAGAAAACTGTTATTTTTAATTTGATTTACCTAATTCTAATATCTTAATGCATAAGGTGATATATTTTTTATTATAGTTTTATTGTTTTAATATTCTTAAATGTTTTTTTAGATTCTGAGCGAAGCAGGGAAGCTAGTGGTTTTACAATGGTGTTTGTTATTATTTTTATTTTTTCTGTGAATAACTTTTTGACTAGAATTAGTTGAGTATAAGAATTTTGGAGTAAAGCACTTTCTGATGGTAAATAATAAATAAAATTGTCATAATAGTCTATATTTTTTTTAAATCATATTATTATTATACGTATATGTATATTACACTGAAGCTCCATTGAGAATCATTCTATTGAATATTTTTTTGAAAAATTGTATGTATCATCTATAATCTATATGAACTAACAATTAGTTATTTACTAGCATTTAATGTTTAATGTTGTTTCGATACATCATTTTAAAAAAAAGTTTTCGGTGTCAAAATATTAATTCTGTCCGATGTCATTTTTGAGTAGGAACAGCTCTACTACTCGGCGGTCTAAAACTGCAAGAAATCAGGTTATTTCCTCGTAATTTTGGAAAAATGGGTTTAAAAATTTTAAATTTACATAAAGTATTTATTTTACTAAAGTACGTAATTTTTGATGTTATACATTTATGCCGATTGCTTATAACCAACTATCAGTACCTTAATATTCAAAATACTTGTAGAAAAATATTGTGTGTAATTTAAAACAAAGTATGAAATCTAAAATTATTTATATATTAAATATGTATAAATAACATAAAACATAAACATTGACGGAGAAAATAATGAATGTTAAAGTGAAATCATATTGTTTCAGACTCAAGTACAAAATCATAGTCGGAGCCCGATACATTTTATTGGAGAGTCAAAATTATCTTAAATAAGATTAAAAAAAAATTAATACTATAAATACCTATTTGGTAAAAACAAAACATTGTATTGAGATTTTAATCCTGATGTCATTAATGTGCTTGAATTGCCTATATAAAACGCCGTGTTGGGAAAAAGTTACATTCCAAAACATCGAAATATTTTATTATTGATCACCAAAATGGCAAAAATTAATTTCTATCAAGAAAATATTGAAAAGATCATCTTCCACTAAAGTTTTTATTTACATATTTTTGCGTTTTAACCATTACGTTTTAATTATATAAAGTTGATTTAAATCGATTATCCTGTATCCATAATATAAGTCCGAGAACACAAATTTGACAACAATGTATTATAAAATACAAAAAAAATAATATACATTGATTGTAGTACTTATCTATATTACGAAAAATATTAATTTAGTAAAAATATAAATAATAATTTCTCAAAAAGTTGTTTTTTGAACAATCAACTTAAAATCAAATAATTTCGCATAAAAAAAACAATGAGCCATTTTGGGACGTCTGACAGATATGAAACATAATGTACTTATGTTTATTATTAATTATTTAGACGCGCAATTGTAAATTATATTACAGAATAGTTATAGATTTAAATATATTAATAATTTCGGATATTAAACTTGGCAGGAATTTAAAATTAATTAACTATAGAACGTAGTAAAAACGGTTGCTAGAATATAATATATTCACCCCAATTAATATATTATAAGAGATACACCAAGTGATATATAGGTATACGCATATATCAGTGGTAGGTTTTATCGTTTTTTAAGAGGGGGGATGGAATTAAGAAATATTTATTAATGAGATGTGCGTTTGTTTGCGCATGTAAATTATATTACAGAAAGATTCAATATTAAAAGTAAAACTCAGATTTAAATTTTTGAAAAATATAATTTACAAAAATAGATATAAAAAGCCAGGAAGTAGTTTGCACGTTGGGAAGAATAATGATGACGGATATATTGAATTTGAAAGCAATGATAAATCATTTCTTTCTAAAAAAATGATTCTGAACGAAGCTTTGGTGGATACTTGACAATAACTGTAGATTATACTAATAATATGATAATCTTATATTATATAATGAACAAAAAAAGTTGAAAAAAGTGCAAAAAATTATTAGAATAATATGAATGGATTCAAACCGAGAACATAACACTGTTGAAAAATATAAAAAATAAACATTTTAAACGAACATAATAAAATCGTCAAATTTCAGTTCGATATAACTTTAAAACCAAGTCTGACCGCCAAATTCTGACTTCATCATTATATTTTTGATCAAAAAATATATACTTATTTAAAAAAAAAAAATCCACTTCTTCAGTAAAGTAGAAAAGTTTTACCTATTATGAATTAAATGGCTAAAAATTGAAAATTGCTATTAGTAGCCCAAAAATGGATAAATATTTTCAAAATGTTTTGCCTGCATAATGTGTTACTATACATATTTAGTGAAAAATTGATTTTTATAGATCCTTTGTTTCCCTAAAATTCGAACACATTTTATACCAAAATGTTAAAAAATTAAATGAGTATTAAAAAAAAATTGAAATGGCCATTAAAAAATATTGTACCCACTGATTTTAAAAATTGTTTGTATGTATCTAGAAGGGCATACTTTTAATACTGTATTAAATTTAAAAAAAATATATGTTTATGGTGAATGTAAATATAAGTAAATATAAATAAAATTATTTACAAATGCAAATAGTAATAACTTACATATTATAGGGATGCGAATTATTCGAATTTTTAAATTTGAATAGTTCCACAGTAAATAATTTGAATAGTAGAATACTCAAAGATTCGAATATATATATATATAACTATATAAAACATAGTAAATTAGATAGGTACTCTTAAGTAAAATACTTATGAAAAAAAATATTTTCGGCTTTGGACTTCTATTACAAAGAAAACAACTAGGCATTTTCAAATTTGAATATTACAATTTATGAAAGGTATTATTTTACACACGGACTAAGATATTTTAATATAATAAGAAAAAAATAAAATATATTACAAAATACTATGATGAAGCATAAATCAATTGAAAAGTGGTGGGATATCTTTTCATATTATCATGGTAGTGATAGTTGCGCAAGATTAAACAAGTTAACAAAACATATTATTTTTACACAATATATTTTGTCACCGACATTAGGAAACTGTGAGAACCGACACTTTGTTCGTGACAACTTGGAATACGGGTGACATGTACAACAGTCCCTCTATATTACTCTAAGAGTCACGCGCCGTAACAACCATTCATTAATTTTGTGCTAAAATCTCAGAGTAACGTGTTAAAATAAAAATGTATAAATAATATAAAATATTATTTGTAGAAAAGCCATAGATAATAAATATAAGATAAAGATAAGAGAATAATTTAAGAGATTTGATAAGGCCGCCATATTGCAGCCATTGGGATTTTTCTTTCTCAAGACGCTTGTATGCATAACACGGCATTAAATGTGTCCCATATAAAAATATCGCTATTATTACTATAAAAACAAAGTGTATACAAAATAATATTATGTACTGTGTAAGTCGAGGGGATCTAATTGCAAGTTTAGAAGGACTAAACCTCTTAAGCGCATCCCCACGGCCCGACTAACTATGCGTATATACGAGTATGATGTATAAACGATATACATACCTATTATATTATTATACGAGTATTAGGTACTGCAAGTATTACGATATTTGCTCGCGGTAAAACCTCGGATAATACACTGCAAGTATCTAACCTGATAACGACCACGTAGGGTAGGATGAAGGAAAAGACAATGAAATTATTCTAAATCCACCAATATGGGGACGGGGGCGAGGACTGCGACGATCGGTAACAATAAAACGCCGGCGAGTATTAACCAGGTTTTACCGCGGCCGTATGGTATGGTCTACGCACGCAGTAGCCGCGGCGCTCGGCTCCTATATACGCGCATTACTGTTGCCGAATCGGACAAATCCGTTTAACCACGCTTAACGTCGCGGTCGGGGTAGGTATATGGGGGGGGGGGGTAGGCACCGGGGCCGTCGTGTAACCGGGCCAGAAGAATAAATTAGCAGACCGTTGCGAAACACAACACGACCGCTCCGCCGAAACGCACAGCGACAATGGAAATGGCGCGCCATAAGGATCTAATCCTATTAATTGCAGCGCAGCTCGCACCCTCTTCCACGTACGGTGTACACGAATATAATGTATAATATACACCGTCCTACTACCCTATAATAATAATAATAATAATAATAATAATAATAATAATAATAATAATAATAATAATAATAATAATAATAATATATCCGCAGAATATCCCATTGAACAATATTCAACAAACACAGGTGATTAATTAACGATAGGGTTAACGGTATATATAATAATATACCTATCTATATTATACGCTTATAAATAAACTATCGGGAATACACGCAGATATGTACTATATAATATGTGTATAACATTGCCGGCGCGGTGTGCCGCCACGGTTGCGCCAAAAGGATTTAAAAACGCGCGAGGGCGTATTTATATGTGTACAACACATAATATAACATTATATATACCTAAATGGGTCCACGTGTGACCGAATTATAATATCGCAATAAAGTGTGTACGGCTATTCCGCGCGGCTAATAATAATATAACAGCGACGATCGCAATATGCGTTTTAATCGTTTTACTATAACATATCACGCCCCCGCAGCGGTCTTATAACAACCGTATATACGTACAATGTAGTACATATACGTATATAATATGTTTAATTATAGATATAGCTGGCATGTTTTATTAAAAATTCGAAATCGGTCAATACTATATATGAGGCGCACCTATTGAAACACTCAAATCCTTCCGCAGTATATATAATATATATATATATATATATGTATTCTACGTACGAGTAATTGTCATAATAGCATAACGAAGAAAAATTTCAATAAATTAGCTAAATGTAAGCTAAGATATAAGATAAAAAAAAACAAAATGTACATCGACGGCGCTCGTTTTATAAGTCAGCTTTTGCTCATATATTTTATGTCATACAATATCAATTTTGTGGAGAAAGTCACTCCGGATCGATTGATGGTGGCACTGTCATATGTTTTCCGATACCTATTAATATCACGTCATTTACTGAATATGCATTTATATAGACAGTAGCTAACAGAATAATGGGTATAAGCAGTTTTATTTCAAAATTCAGTTCTCCCGTTCGCTGAAATTATTGGTAACGATATGGTCATTTATGATAGATGATTATTATTAATATATTAAAAATATTAGAATTATAAAAAAAACATTTATTATAGATATAAATTATAAATTATATATAAATTAAAGGATATTGAACTTTTAAATAAAACAAAAATTATTCAAATTCTTATGCCTTCTGAAAAGTCAACTTTAACGTTTTTAGTCGAACACTGCTGTCAGGGCTTAAATTAAAGAACATTCGAGCTTATTTTGCGTAGTTGAATTTTTATATTTTTATATGATTATATGATTATATGATTATATGATATAGACTAATAGACTTCGGATGTTGTGGGATTTTGTTTTATTTGTATTGGTTCAATATGAAGCTAAATCAGCTATATATTTGATTCAAACTACGTATAATTAAAACATGAAATTTTATTTTGCTTTTTTAGCAACTTTTAATTTTGTTAGTTTTTTACTTTTGAAGGGCTTTCTTGGATTTTTATCGTTATTAAAATTTAGTTTTATGAAATGTGTTACTTATATGTGTATTTGAAATATTTAAAGGTTAATATTTATTAAAAATAATTTTTTTTTACATATTAAAAAAATTCTAAGCAACTCAGATATAACAGCCAACAGGTAGGTACCTAAAAAGAATTACACCTGTTACGAAAATATAAGAAAATAATATTTTCAAGAGTACCTCGGAACTATTTTGTATAATGTTAAATAACAAAGACGTTACAATTTTTTCAGTTTTATGCTTTTTTAATTAGTTGTTACTTATTAGTGAGATGATGTTTTATTATAACCTTAAATATAACATGTTACGTTCTTTAAATTTAGTAATAGGTATTTCAATTGTTAATAAAACCTAAATTCTCACTTTAAGTATCGTACTTTTTTTTATATTGCCCATTCAGGGGTGAATGTTATATTTATATAAGCGAATCATATAGAATCAAACTATATATTATTATATATTTTAGATATATATATATATATTTAATAAATTGCTAAAGAGAGAAAATAATTTAAAACATTTTAAATGTACTTTACTAGGTACTTAAAAATTATAATATATATATATATATATATATATTATATATATATTTAAGTTTGAATATTATATTTAACTACCTATAGAAATTTATGTAGATGCTTATTATAAATTATAATATATTTAATTATGTAGATTATCATATTATTTGTAATAACTCAATCGATTTAAATTGATAATATATAGGTGTAATTAGTATATATAATAATATATATAGGTAACAGACATTTGATTATAATTTAAGTTATTTTTGGTACATGTTATATGACGATTATTACTACTTTTTTTTTATAGTTTTTACTTTTAAGTCATTTTGAAACCAATTTTTGCTATTTTATAATTTTACAACAATAGTTAATAGTATTAATAACCACTTAAAATACCTTAACTGAAAATAAAAACTTAAAAAATATATAGACGGCTATGTACATTGTACCCTGTATTTTACATATATATGTATAATTTATTATGTAATATTTATATATTTATAGTTTATACAACATGCCATCTTAATAAATGAACAGTAGTGGCTTGCGGATGAAATATCTGGTGGTGCAAACCAAAAAATACTACTGATTAATAACAAATATATTAAAAATGTTATTTTATGCTGTTTCTTTAAAATGTCTACATAGTAGGTAGGTACTATAATAGGTGAAACACGTCTTGAATGAACAAAATGATAATGCAAGTGTTTTATTAATAGATATTTTAATTCATAACAATATTACAATAATTTTAAATTAGGCGGGAAATAATTTTTCCATGAATTTTATCGTTTATTCCATGTCTGGAGGAACATTTTCTGCGGCATGTTATCTAACTGACATGCCTATTTACTTATGCTATACGTCATGCTATAGAATTTACATGGTGTATGTTTCGCCGGAGAAAGAATAAAATAAAACAGGGCGTGTGTGAACAAAGCAACGGTGTATCATACAAGCGTTTTTCAAGTGTGCGAAAAGGACAGCGCTGCGGTAGCGTCGGGCCTCGGGACAGTGACCGAGACCACTTATGTAACTTATCTATATATAAATCTATATATAATCTATATATACCGCGGCTGCGGTAGCCGTTCCATCAGTTATATGTGCGGGTCTACTCAACGGCCGTGATGTCGATGGTGTAGGGAAAGCACCAAAGTGTTTTGGGTTAGATTCGCACTTGAGTACGCAGGATAGGTTCAAAGTGCGAGTAGGTACGTGGAATGTAGAAACATTGACAGGTAGGAGTAGGGAGTTAGCAGAAGTTTTGAAGAGGAGGAATGTGAATATTTGTTGTGTGCAAGAAACAAAGTGGAA
>JAIPRL010008218.1:0-20889 GCA_025469235.1 Pemphigus obesinymphae | reverse complement strand
CAATTCTAAGTGTTTATTTATTTACAAACCTCAACTTCAACTACGACGAACCTACGGAAAGTGGACCACTGACTTCGTCAATCAAAGGTAGTAGTAGGTAGCAACGTCGTGTCCGACACAAGGGGACCACCAACTTCGTGTTTCGAACACCGGGTCGCTACACTACGAATAATGTAAAATTAAAATAAACAATAACACTTGGCTATAAGCATATCAATTACTAACACGGCAATCATATGTATTACATTTAAGATTATTGTCATCGACATAATGTTATTATTTCAAATTTTTTTTAAGGAAAGAGATATTGCATATAATTCAGTATTTCAGTAGGTATTGTACACATTTAGTATCAAATAACATAAGTGGTAGGGATTGTCTACCGGCCATCGTCCGATTATTGTATATTTTATATTTGCATTATTATTACGATTTGTGGCGTTAAGAAAATAAAATACTATATTATATTATTTTTACTTTTGCGTTTTTATTCAAACTAATAAAATACTCAATATATAGTATAGGTGTGCCGTGCACATTTCAAATTAAATTGCATATGGAATATGGCAATTATTATTTCATAAAATTGCATAATTCACTGCAGGTTACCTAGTTTATTGTATATATTTAATATATACACCACTGACTATATTATAACTATATTATAATATAGTAATATAATATTTAGCCATTTAGCCAAGTAAATGTATAAGTGACATGAAATATCTATTCATAAATGTTTACACGTGGTATTATATGCAATACACAGTAGTCGATACGACTCACAGCCTATGAAATAAACTTGTTTTAAAAAAAAAAAAACATTTTGAAAATAAATTTATATAGAAAAATTTTGCAAATTACCCATTTATACAACTCTAAGTATACTCTGTACTTGGATGACATAGTTGCGCAAGACGGGCGTGGATAACGAGCCGCACATCAATAGTTTATTGGTTATTGGTCAAGTATAGGTTATAATAGTTAAATCCCAGAATAAGAATCCCCAGGCAAGAAAAAAACTCCGGTAAAATATCCCATCAAACATAATCTCGGGGAAAAAATACCAAACCAAAGAAAAATTAATCCTCGGGAAAAATATCCCCATGAGAACTATTTTAAGTATAGGTAAATAATGGGAACAAATATATATTTTACATAGGTACGTGAATTAAAATATTTTTTTCAATCTGTATTTTTTATGCTAAAAACGAAAAAAAATATTATGGACATTATTATTACATAGTTAACGTATTAAATGTTTTTAAAATGTTTTCGATGTTTTACATACCTACGCTGGCAGAACAGTGGGTATATATTCCGCGCACGTTAAGAGTGTACACTGTACACAGTCGCGCAGGCGGCGAACGATTTCCACCCCGCAACCTCATCATAGTCGAACACCGGCACTCTGGCATACAGAGCGTCAATATTTATTGACTATTTGAATACAGTATGTTCAAGTGATGACGCGAATAAGGCACGACCATTATCAATTTTATTATCAAAACAAATATAATTATAAATAAAAATAAATAAAATATAACATCAAAACAACTAATATATCACTGAAAACTGAATTAATCGAAAAAAACACGCCAAATTATTATAATATTTCCACTTACTTTTCCACTAGGGGATAAACTTTTCTTTGGGGAACTCATACTCGTATCATATATTTTATATTTGTATTTGTAGTACCTATTTGAAATTGTATACAACACAAGAAAAAAAATAAATAATAGATAACAAATAATAAATCCGGGGAACGTGGTTTATATAATTTTGATTTCAAAATTAAAATACATAATATTGCGGCCCGGAGAGAATGACCGGAAAAACCGCTACGGATCGGTCGATACCGCGCCATACCGATCGTGAACGGTAAGGTACAAAATATAAGCGGACACTCAACACGGTGCTACAACTACACGGTAGCACTACAACTCGGTGTATACCGTGTTATTTGAGGTCACGTTGTATAATACCTACCTGCGCATGGCGGACGAGTTTTCGTCCGAAATTTGTGTACACTCTTAACTTTTACATACCTACGCTGGCAGAAAAGTGGGCATATACTCCGCGCAAGTTAAGAGTGTACACAAATTTCGGACGAAAACTCGTTTTTTCGGTCATTCTCTCCGGGCCGCAGTATATTATGTATTTTAATTTTGAAATCAAAATTATATAAACCACGGTCCCCGGATTTATTATTTATTTTTTTTCTTGTGTTGTATACAATTTCAAATAGGTACTACAAATACAAATATAAAATATATGATACGAGTATGAGTTTCCCGAAGAAAAGTTCATCCCCTAGTGGAAAAGTAAATGGAAATATTATAATAATTGGGCGTGTTTTTTTTTTTTTTTCAATTAATTCAGTTTTCAGTGATATATTAGTCGTTTTGATGTTATTATTATCGATTACATTTGTTTTGATAATAAAATTGATAATGGTCGTGCCTTATTCGCGTCATCACTTGAACATACTGTATACAAATAGTCAATAAATATTGACGCTCTGTATGCCAGGGTGCCGGTGTTGGACCATGGTGAGGTTGCGGGGCGGACACCGTTCGCCGCCCGCGCGACTGTGTACACTCTTAACGTGCGCGGAGCATTATAATATACGGCTTTCACTATACCTATACTCCTGTCCAGGTGAGGGAACGCGCCGCGTCTGCGCATGTAGAATGGCAATCTAGCGACAGCGACTACGGCGGCGGCGGCGGTCGACGTGCGGGTACGGTCCGAGCGCGCTGTCGGTCGCCAGATGGGATAATAGATGGGCACACACTATGAGTAGGCACGCGCGGGGTTGCGAGAAACGAAACCGATTTTGGTCGGGCCGTGGCGCGTTTCTCTCACTGGACGGAGTATATACCTATACTGAAATATCGCGATCAACACTGGTCTGGTTTACGGTGTAACAGTAACTGTTAACGGTTTTTCTTTTCTTTTTTTTTTTCGCTTATTTAAGCTAGTCAAAATTATTGCCCCTTCCCTTTCAAAAACTAAAATGACGCCACTGATGAGGGTTAGGTTCATGAGCAAAATGTACTATAATTATACAACACATTATACGGTATATATTCCTAGTTTACGGGAAACCTTTTTTTTTTTTTTTTTTTTTAATTTTTTTTTTTTCGTACCTGTGTAGTTTTCGACAAAAAAAAATATGGTGAAGTCAGATTTCTCGGGTCGGACGTCGTTTTGAAGTTATGACACTTTCAACGTTTACGTTTTAGCGATATTAATATTATACCTATGTTAAATGATCTATTTCAGGCATCGCGTTTCTTTTGTACCTATCGTAGTCGAATGGAATTACACGGCATTTTCGAGCAGACGATCACGGGTTAAATATCGTAACTTTCGATTACTTTTTAGCATTTATTTTTTAAGCCATTAATTATTGTAAACAAGGTCTTTAAGAATAAAGGTAAAACAACAAATCGGGAGATATTTTCGATTTACACTGTCCACAAATGAGCGCAGCCCGGTCTCGGTATGCCGACAAAATATCGGCGGTAAAATATCGCAACCTAAATATGGCGTAACCAAAATAATGGCAATAAGATTATAAAAAATTAATAAAATAGCGCATGAAAAAAAGATATTTATTTAATATTATGTTATTAATATCTACTTTATAATTTTAACAGCATATTTCATATTTTAGTACATATTTAGGCGTTTTATATTTTCTTTAATATGTTTATTTTATATAATAACTATTAAATAATAATTATATTCGAACATGAGTTATATATAACTGTATTATTTTAATTATATTATAATATGGTAACATACGATGTATATGGTACATACATATATCGTATAACATGTATTTTTATATTATTATAATTGCTATGTAAAAAAGTACTGATGTTACTTTAGTTTCACGATATTTTGGTTTCGTTATATTTTATTTATTTATTTATTTTTAGTTCCGCGATATTTTGTCGGTAATTCCACGGTTTCTGGGTGCATCCAAAATGTATTACACCCAAAAACTATTTATTTGTCCCTGTTACCTATTCGGCATGATGTACGATGAGGTGCTATAGACATTTTATGAGAAAAAAAAAACCAAAAAAAGTGATAGGTCGAACCCATGACTGTGCGCCTGTCAAAGCCATGTTATTCCATTAAACTATACAATACCAAAAAAAAAAAAAAAAAAACGCGTTGCGTGAAATAGGTCATTTAACATAATATTGTTAAAACGTAGAAATTAAAAATGTCGTACCTTCAAAACTAAATCCGAACCGAGAAAATTCTGACTTCACCATAATTTTTTTTTGTCAAAATATGCATAAATACGAAAATAAATCACAAAAAAAGGGTGTTCCGTAAACTAGGAATTTTCCGGTTTTACCTTTTCGGGAACACAAATCCGTATACTCATTGTTCGTTCAAAAACCAACACGGTTTCATATGAAATCGGATGCAACGTTTCGAATTGTAGGTACGACCGAAAGAAGGAGATACACCTACATTTTATTTAATTTAACCTGTTACTTACTCGACGTGGTCTTTCACAGTAAATCGGGAGATATTTTCGAATTAAACTGTCCGAGTGAGCGAACAACCGAATGATCCGGCTCGGTTTATAAATGCAATCGAAACAAGTACACTTGAACGGTATTTTACCTGTTAGTTGTTACTTATTCAACGTGATGATTCGCAGTGAGCGAGTGACCCGGCTCGGTTTATAGATGCTGCGTCAGAATTACTTTGGCACATTCATCCTGTAGCCATTTCATCGTGGCGACATTGCATTAAAACACCATACGGAATTTTGTCAAAAAAAGATTTGAAAAAAGCAGCAGTGGCAGCTCGTGAGCTTTCAAAGTGGGAGGGCGATTAAAAATTATTCATTTTTGAAAAGAGTAGAATACAATAATAATTATGTACTAATTTTAAAGGTACCTATTTATTAAACCAAAATTAATGGAAAAACAAAAATATAAATACGTTTCACAAAAACCGAAAATTACAAAATAATAAAACTTATACGTTTTATATTCAAAATTTAAGCGTTCATCTTTTATTACACTAAACAGGTCTTCCAAGTTGTTTTATTTAAATTTTCCGTATATATGATACTGAATTTTTATCTACTATATATTATAATAATATAATATACACCAATAATAAAATAATGAATTAATTAAATAATAAAGAAATATAGAAATTATAGATAGGTATAGATTAACTCCGATTACCTCATAGTGTTTTCATAACAATGGAAAACAATTTTACTGTCGATAATACTATTTTGAAAATGCATTACAATGTAATTATAAATAATTGTTAATATTTAGATCAATATCTAACTTGTTAATAAATAATTTGTTACAATTTTAGAGAGGGAGCGATGGCCCCATCGTTCCTACACACGAGCCGCCACTGAAAAAAACAATGAGCATACGGAATTAAGTTCTATCTTCTGTCCATCTCAAAGAAGCATAAAACAAGTCTCAAAAAATAAAATAGTTTGAATAATATGACAATATAAATTATACTTACCTAACATACATATCTAACACAAAAATATATTACACATTTGTAGGTGTCTCCGTCACCTGCCATCAAAAAGAGTACCTATATAAGATGACTAAAAAATGTAAAACTCACCTTCATATGCAGTATACGAAAAATTTAAATGTGCTTAAACGAATCAGAAATATTTTTTCCATAAATATTTTCTTTGCATTCCACTTCATTTTTTACATAAACGATTTTAAAAAACTTTCCGTATCATATGAATTTTTTTGAATTTTCCATTTTTAATCAATTTAACTATTTGTAATATATTTTGACGGATTCATAAAATCGCACACGCGGTAAAAACGACGACTGAACAGCTAATGAAATATTAAATATTAAATAACGAATGCAAAAAAATACTTTTGGTCTCCTGCAGAGTCCAGTCCCAACCGCGAGAAATAAGTTATCTAGGGGAAACCCAAAACGGCAAATGATGATAAATTACATTGATACGGGAAATGTAGATAACACAATATTACTGCCATGTCCTACGCATTATCCGCATGCAAACGGTTACGATATTGCAAGTAACGCACTTCAATCACTACATAGTGTCCTAATTAACGTACGATTTATTGTATAAACGCATAAACTAAGACTGAAAGTAGGTATATTCCTTAAAGGACCTTTCAAGAAAAATTTTTATTCGGAAATCTTATACACGATGAAAAAAAAAGTTGGTGGTTTCAAAATTTATTTCCGACAAATTCTACCCGTCGTTAAATATTGAATTTTTGGAATTATGTCGATATTTTTTGAAAAAAAAAAAACAATTTTCACATCGATGTTTATTATATTAAATATTTCAATATTTATAATTTACAACATAAACGATATCGATATCGTCAATTATTTGTTGAATGTAACTTATGATATATGCATCTTTTATTTAAAGTTACAATGAAAATTGTAAAGAATTACATTTTAAAGTTACTTGAAAATGATGTAACTGATTACAAATTACAAGTTACAAATGTAATTATTTGATACATACAGTAACTGATTACTGCCCATAATCTTGCCTCCAACAACATGTAATGTATAATATATAGAGAAGTCTTTCAGTACTTTAAGGTGGGTATAGAAACTTAGCTTCGATCAATAATACGCGAAAAACGACTTAGTAGATTTTGTACGATAAACGTCCATTGTGAAAGGATAAAAAAATACAAAAAACTGCAGTTTTATGAAAGAAATCGTCGATCGTTTTTTGATAAAAAAAAAAAAAACCGTCAAAATTTGCAGTTTTCGTCTACAGTCTACAGAATAATATTAATATTAATATGTACCCATAATCATTGAAAATTGATAAATAGATTCATACGTGGTTTTATTTTTTTTATATGATTTAACATGGAAATAAACAAATAATTGATTTTTTGTAGAGGATTTTTTATAATGTGTGAAATTTTAACTACTAATCTGTAAATACAAATTCTATACGGCTTTTAGAAAAAACATTTAGTTTAACTTACACTCCCCCCGCGAAAAAATGTACCTATATAGGCTCCCATGGTTGCACTTATACATTTACCGAACCGGGTCACTCGATCACTCAAACAGTTTAATTCAAAAGTATATCCCAATTTTCTATTAAACAACACATAGGTAAATAAAAAACTATGAAAAAAAATAATTCAGCAAGGAACGTCGATAAAATTAAACCGTGAACTATCGCTCTACCACGAAACGCCACGTGTACACATTGTGACACAATAGTTGTTGATGTTCAATATGAAGTACGGCAACGTCGGAAACACCGCAGTACATTTTATGCTCAATCGTGTTGGTTTCCTTTTGTATACTGCTTAGAATGCTGGATCAACTGTTACGCCGAAAATTCAATTCAATCGTATTACAAAAAAATCATTTTATGCTCAATGGTGTTTCTCCGTTATTGACATCAGATACATTCATATTGATTCGAACATATTAATTCATTTTTTGTCGTATAACTTTAATATAAGTTTACATGTAAGTTCTATTCTTTATTTTTTTTAATGTGTCGTAAAAATATAAAAACATTGGGAAAAATCTTGATGGAAAATGTCCGATAAATAGTCATTGGAACGGTATATCTGGCTGTTTGACAAATATTCGTAGAGTATAATATAATATATAATATTATATAATAATATATAATAAATGGCAAATATTCGGTAAATACAAGAGTCGGAGTACTTTAAGAATCCCTTGGAGCCAATTCAATCATATACCTTTTTGTTATATTTTAATAACACATTTATGTTTTCGTTGGTCATGTTTTCATGTTTCGCTGGGGTATATAATAACGAGGCGTTCACGGCAGCCGAGCCGAGGCATCCTACACTGAACCAAATATATCTGTGATTTCTATAAAAATATAGATTCATTTAATAATATGGTTGTTAATATACGTCTAATAAAATGTTTATTGATTTAGAAATAAAATATTTGTTAATTTAATAGTAAAATAAATCTGTATTAATTTTACAAATTATTTTTATAAAATTATCATAAAATCCAATATCTTAAAATGCTTAATGAAATCAATTTTATTTAGAAATTGACTAAGATTATCAAAATTGAATTTATTATAGTTATAAAGTATAATTTATTATTAGTACTAGAATTAGGAATAGAAAAGTTATGATATAATAAGAATTCAATAGGAGGATGATAACTATCCTGGAGAAAAACAAGAGAGTTACTCACCATAACTGAATCAATGCTCAATTAGAAAAAATGAAGTTTAAAGTACGTCCAGATAAATTAGTTATATAATTAAACTGATTTAAACTTCAATAACTAATAAAATAATTAACACGAATTTCCCCATTAGTATGATATTGCCCAAAAATATTATCATTCCAATCAAACCCATTTAAATTAAAATCGCCAATAATAAGTATTTTTGCATTTATGTGCTTACTAAATAAATTTTTAATGCTAACACAAAATTCAGAATATAAATCAGAATTAGAACAAGGTGGAAAATACACATACACTAAAATAAATTTAAAGTTATTAAAATTTACATTAACACATAAGAAATCAATGCCATTTATTGGAAGCAATACGATTTTTTCACTAATAAACAATTTTTACAGCTATTAAAACTCCACCCCCTCTACTTGGAACAGAATCAGACCTATCAAATCTAAAGACATTAAAATTAATTAAACCTAATTCAATATCCGTAAAATCAGGATTTAACCATGTTTCTGACAAAAATAAAAACTCACAGGACAATGATGAAATAGCAGAACAAAAGTATGGTAATTTTGTCCTTAGACCTCTGACGTCTTGTTAAATAACATTTATATTTAAAAATTTTAGTTTTGTTGATCGATTTCCTTAATTATTGACGAAACTCCTTTCAAAAATTTAATTGTGTACCAGATTCCCCCATTTGATTTCCGCGAAAAAAGTTCCTCACGGAGTTTTTTCATTGTCTCTCTTTGGTAATCTACTATTGAATAATACTAATTGAAGACATAGTATTTAAATTTAACAATTTTTTCTTGTTTTTGATAACATCAAACGCTTCAGTCACAGAGTTAAGCGATACTTTTAATGGACGAGGTTTATCACTTGGAGACCCTGTCTAATGACGTTAATTGGTTTCACAATAACACTACTCATAATAGACTGTAAAACAACATTAACCTGTTCAAGGTCGTGACTTACTCTATTATCAACCTTTGAAGCCATACTTTCAATAATATTGTAGAAGATAAGATTAGAAGCACGTAGTTGACGCTGATTGACCTCGTTAATAATGAATTCCGATCGAATAGCCGGGGAAAAAGTTGAGTTTTTTGAATTTTCAACTTCATGTAGCAATTTATTTTGGAGTCTTTTTAAATCAGGAATTCCTTTCAGGCCCAAAATTACAATCTTTGTGTGTATTTGATTGCATCACAAAAATATTTTAAACTACGATTTTCAGTAGATAAACATTTTATTTCAGCAACAGAAGTTTTGAACATTTTTTGTGAATAGGTAACCGGCAGGCGGTTACCTACATCACACAAATATGTGAATTATCAAAATAAAAGTATTAATTTGAATATTATGTTGTATATCTATTGTTATTGACATTTAATCTTATTACTATTATCTAATACTTTTATTACTCCGCCGTGCACGCGTAGGTAAGATGCCTTGACTCAGCTGCCGCGAACGACTCGTGGTAAATAGGTATAGGTGTACCTATCAATTACGCCGGTCAATATATTGAGATACGCGGTTGGGTACTTTTAACTATACTTTTAACTCTGTTTTCATACTTTATGTGTGTAGTAAATAAATAGTAGGTATATTATATTAAAATACACTTGAACACTTATCCTATAAATTGTTATTAACCCAAATTTCCCGACAAAATTCCAAAATACTTCATTCAAAACTTGAGTAAGCAAAAAAAAAAAAAAAAACCATCAACTTTTTTTGCCGACTGAACTTAATTTTGACGACTGTTTTCCTGAAAAAACCCTCCCCCCCGAGACGGCCCTGAATGGGGATTAAACCTAAACAGTGTCTAAACTTATATTTAGAAACCTAGAAGTAAAGAGTACGTATGAAATATAAATGAAAAAAAATTTTGCCGTCTTCGCGTTTACCAAGAACTGGCACTACCCAAAATAATGCCCGTCAGTAGGTATATAGCGGGAGCACTTCGATCGTTTTATGACTGCTGTCGGTTATAGATATATATTCAGTTTATTTTAATAATATACATTAATAGTGTAGTGTGTATTAACAAACTCATTTTATTTTTTCTTTACTAACTGATGATATAAAAATGATTTTCAAGATTTGTTGAATATATTTGAAGCCAATATTGTACCTATTTGGTATTTAATATTTGGTCTCAAAACCAAAAATTACCCACATAGGTAATACAAGTATATACCGATACTGGCGATACTATATTAATTATACATTTATAAAGTGTATATGATTGTATGAATAAACAATAAATATTATACTTAGAGTAATGTACAATTAGCTAGTTATTAATTAAAAGGCTAGTTTATAATTAGTATGGCTACAATCAATTTCAGATCTTAAACAAAAAAAAATCCTCTGTATATCGTTTATATAAAAAGTCCTGTTATGAGTACCTATTATGTATACACTCGCACACAGAGAATAAATAAATACCTAATGTGTAGTAAACTTTAAATTTTAAATCATTTTTACACGATGGCATATCATCGTTATGATAAAAATATTATGTTTTACAAATATTTTAAAATGTGAAAAATCACACGATATATGTTTTAATATGTACAATAAAAGCTATTGCACAATGACTGCTCCCCGAGCGAGACGAACAAATTACATTTCTAAAAAGAATATAAAAAGAAGTTTAAAAAAATACCAGACACCGCATTGCAGACTATACGGGTGACTATATTTACTATATTTATGTAGATTAGACTACATTAGACTAATCTACAGTATTTGTATAGTTATAATACGTGATAATATGATAATATATACGTTGTAGATTGCGATTTCAAACGAAGTAGGTGCTCTCTGATGGTTGACAGGAGCGGACCTGAGGTTAATTTAGGGGGGGGGGCGAATAGGAATATTTGAAAAATAAAGGGTAAATCATCTTTCAAAATCAATTTTAAACCTCAAATAATGATAAATAAAAAAGTTCAAGGAGGGGACGAGCGCTACTGGGTGGTTCCTTATAACACTGAAATATAGGTAGGTACTGGAATATAAATCAAAAACATTATACTCTTTCATATGTACCTATATAGTACCGACTTGACCGCGGTGTATTATTTAATGTTACAATATTTGTTTTAAATTCATTGCCATGACTATAAATACAATTATACCTATTCTTTTTCTAATACAAATACGTCATGTTACACACGCCCCATGTAAATCATAAATAGTTGCTTCGTATGGTCCTGTTATAATGATCCATGGCATCTAATAACCTAATAACCACAAAAATATTTGATGACTTTTATTAAATGTTAGAGAGCCGCCACTGGGGTGGTGAATCAGTATATTATAGGTTTTACCCTACCTATTGTAAAATAGTTGGGCGCCACTGTGTCTGGCAATGTGTCCGATCGTATGCTATTCTATAATATTTCCTACGATGAAATAAGTAATTAAATAAAAACAAATGTCTGTATTTAGTGTTTTATTTTTTCAACGTCTTTTTATATTATTTTTAGAAATGAAACTTATTCGTTTTAGGTACTCACTCAAAGAGAAGTCTTACACTATATTTAATGGTACATGTTAAAACATATATCATGTGATTTTTAATATTTCGTGTAATTTTATTGTAAAACAGAAATTATTTTATTATATATATATTTTATAAATGATGCGTTATTTATTTATTTTTTGAGAATCCCATGCTCTCAAATCTCGTTTTACGTGGTTTTTGAAATTCTCTAGGGGGGACATGTACCCAATGGGCGCCCATGAGCATGAGCCGCCATTGGTACATCTATATTTAAATTACTGTTACATTTAAAGTTCGTTTCACACCGACCACTTTATCTATCGCCACAGAAATGACACGACGCCACCGTCACTGATGAAAATACATTATTTTTATTTAATGCTTTCACACGTTGTGTGGCCACAAAGTTATGATGCCACAAACGCCTTTAGTAGTCAGGCCCACTTTTTGAAGCGCAAACCAGTAATACCAGTAATACATTGGAATGCATCAATGTTTTCACATGTAACACGATACAAACAACTACATGAACCTAGACAGCGTACTGCGCATGCGTTAGTCATACACTCATGCAGCGTTGGGCATCACTTTCCGATATAATAGACGTTGTCATTATAAAGTATAATTTGTGATTAGGTACTGATTACAAACGTTTATTCATAATTAAAAATGTAATATTTTTCTATAATTAATTTTACAAAACATTACACATGGAACTATAAATAAAATATAATATAATATATTTTATATATAAATATAAAATATTATATAAAAATGAGATGTAATAAAATATTGTTTGCTGATAAATTCTACATAATACTATTAATATATAAAATAGTAAAATAAGTATAGTAAATATGTGTATAACCTTACTTTAAAAAGAATATGTTGATAATCACGGCCAACTATTGTACCAGAGTGAACGGCAACAGTGTAATATTGTAGGTTATCACGTGACGTATTCGGCGTTCCAGAATACGGGACTGCTACGTGACGAGAGAACGTACAACGACTGACGGCAGTAAAATGGAAACGGATCGGACCAGTCTACTCCGGCGGCAGCGCGGCGTCCACAGCGCGTCGGTAAAGAGGGGAACGCATTTTAGCTGCTGCACTCTATAAACAACATAGTATGACAGTAGAAATCACATCTTGGTTCGGGTTTGCGCAATACGTCACATGCTCACATACCTACCTATATTATCAATTGTATTCGTCTACAACACGGCGTGGCACTGTGGATGGTAGAGACAACATATTATACAAACATGGTAATATAACGTAATGTGTACAACAGTGTTTGTGAACTCTCGTAAATTATATATAGAATCGACAATTCTGACAATCAAAACTTACAATCATACCACAGATTATATTCATATAATCTGTAATTATACCATGTTGTTATGTCATAGGCTTCTACTATCAACGATTACCCAATGGCATTAGACATTTTCTACTAGTTTAATTTATGATGGAATAAATCAACATTTAAATAAGAAATGTATACGTGCCAACGACCATACCACGTTGAATACAGCAGTTCTCGTCCGATCACTGAAGTTAAGAAACAAGCACATATAACACGGGTTTTCCCCGTGTTATCCTACCATGCTATGCTAAATGCATACGTGAATTTAACAGACAAGCGTATTTAGGGCCAGATTAGTCCACACATGTAGCTTTCATTCCCGTACCCACCCCCAATGATAGTCTGGCTATAAAGATAGATGAGAAGAATAAGTATATTCACTTCCGGGTCACCAACATTTATTTTAGTGGGGTGCCATTAAATGATCAGTTTATAAATTAATTTATTAGTTTGTCTAGCCTAAAAATTAATTGACATTTAAATACTTAAAATGCTATATATTTTTGTTGTGTTAAGCTAAAATTGCTATTTTAATTTATAGTAAATGCAAGAAAAGTCTTCTATTTGGTATTTTGTCTATAACAGTAAGTATTGTATGATCTATCTGATTACTATTTCATTTTTTTGACACTACAGTCTTTATCTGGAGCTAATCATTTTTTATATTACCTATAGAAATATACATTACAGCGGTTGAAAGCAGTCGTCCCTCCATACGTATAAACAAATAAGTGAACCATAAATAATCATACGATTTATATATCATACGATACAAATTTTTTTGCTTAAGTCCCGTACCCTAATTATTAGTGTGTGTGTAAATATTAAATAGTCCAATTTAAACTTTGAAAATTTATTTGAATTCGATAATTAATTTTCTGTGTTTTGTCGCAACATTTTAAAATTGTTTTAACTTTTCAGCTATTTAATTTGAAAAAACAGTAAAATCTTATAACAAATACTATTAAATAAACTAAAATAAAAATAAAAAATATTTTTCCTACAAGACATAGAATAAACATTTACAAATTAAAATTAGACTATTTAATATTTACACACACACTAATAATTAGGGTACGGGACTTAAGCAAAAAAATTTTGGAAATATGCATGCACATACGCATTTAAAATAACTAAAATATGCACAAAAATATGTAACTCATTTTTTATTTTAATTTAATATTAAGTCAATAAAATATAGCAATAAAAATTGTAAAACATTTTTATTTTATTTATTTTTATATTAAATTATACAAGAAAATTAGTTTGCAACACCTACTTTTTCGTATTTGTCTACTACAATAATAATAAAAAAATACATTTTTAGTTTTTCAAATTAATGAAATATTTACCATTAAAATAACACTGTACAATGAGACACTTTTTTATGTTTTCGAATTTAAACGAACGGCAATTGTGCAAATATTTTTGTACATAGAAAATGAGCATTCCACGTCTACAGACATTATTAGCGCATATTTAAAATATACAAAGTAATTTACTTTAATATCTTCTGGTAATTTCTCAGAACTTTCTCTGTCTCTGAATACATTGTTAGTAATTTTGACCATCATTTTGTGACCCTCATTTATCTCTAAAAATCATAGTAAATAATTATTAGTTATAATCATTTACACCACTCACACCAACACCTCACGCCATGTCTGCAATCAATAATTAAATTGCCTTTATTAACTAGGTGTATATTTTAACATTTTTATATCATAAAAATATTAAGATTAGATAAAATTTACAAGATACTTAGAATCGATTTATTATTGCTTTAATATTAAACACATTAAACACGTTCACATTATGATTTAATGAATTTAAGTTTCATTAAAATCTGTGAATTACAAAATCATTTTCTGAATACAATATCATTAATGATATTACAATTTCTTGTATCTGTCTTGTTCTATATTTATTTTTTATTTATAACTCGTGTTAACTTATGTTCACTTAGAAAATGTTTGTTCAGCTAAATAATTGGCAACTGAAATTATTAAATACAATACAATCTAAGTACAATTAAAATATTTAGAAATACATTTTGCAATGAACCATTTTAATAATTTAGATACATTACTTTCATCCAAGATCCAATGGTACTTTACTTAAATTCAAAACATTTTAAATTGAACAATTTTATTTTCAAGCGAAAAGCCAACATCATTTTTTATAAATAGAAATAAAATTCTTATTGCTTTTATACTTCACTATTTGAATCTGGTGGATCAAATTATGGTAAAATTGAAAATTTTTTGTAATTTTTTTTTAGCCATATTTTATCAATTTAAAAATTGCATATAATATTTTTGTTAATAATAATTAATTTTAGTGTTATTGTTGTGGATATAGATTAGAGATGTGTTGTTCGCAAATGAAGGTTCAAATAGCGTGTACAATAGTTTGATATGTTTACATGCTTAAAACACCAATATGATCATAGTTTAAAATAGAACTATGAGCAGTGACAAACAAACATAGTGTACCTGCGTAACGCAATTAAGTTTTTTGTTTTGTTGCCGAAAAATTGAAGAAGTAGGTAGTAACAAACGGTCATAATAAATCTTTTTAGTATCACCTTTTGACATTTTTACTGCAATTACAAACCGTCTTATTATTTTCTGATCTATTTTTTATATATTGTCGAAATTCAATACTATCAGCAGTCGATGTAGCCAAAATGGATAAAATTGAGTCAATAGAGCACGTGTTATTTAAAACAATTTTTTAGTATCGGGTATTAAAATTGATCTATTCAATAAGTGGTTTCTATTTTTTAACAAAACTATGGGAGTTTTAAGACCTTTTTTATTCAAATCGAACATCTCAAAACCCGGTTGTATAACGAGATATGATTGAGCATTTTTTTGCTCAATATTGGAAATGCAACAAAAAGCATACTTTTTGTTGCATTTCTTTTTTTTTTTCCATATTTCAGAAGAATTTATTTCTGCAGTCTTTGAATTTTTTTGGTCACATTCTATGCATATTCTTTTTTCTCCACATCTTCCTCAGTCCCATGTATCGAAATAGAACATCCAAATAAAATGTTGACTTGTTTTTTGCATCTTGTACATTTATGGAGTCCTGTAGGGTTATCTCCATTAATGTAAGCAACACATGATTGAAGTGCACTTTTACTTTTACCGTTATTATTTACTTTACATCTTTACTTTGGGGGGAGGCTATCAATAATTTAGGGAGGATAAGCCCCCAAAGCCTCCCTTAGTTGCGCTAATGATAAATTGTATTTCTAAACTACTACTACAGTCTATAAAACGTATTCCTCACAAAATCGTTTAATTTTCGGGGAAAAAACGTATGCATGGTGCTCTCTTAATTGCAGTTATACAATTTTCCTAATAGAAACAACTTTGTTACACTTTTATTGAAACTAAGTAGGTAGGTATCATATTTTGTAAATTCTAGTATGTACCTACTTACTTTTGTTATCTTTATTAATGATATCATTTTTGAATTTGATGATCTCTTCATTGATAATCTTTACCTTTGGTTTTCTTCCCATTTTGAAAATTATATAGTAGAAAATAGATATATACAAAATCTATACAAATTGTATAAAAATAGAAAATTATAATTTACTTACAAATATTACGATTTCTTCACTAGCATTTATTACCCAGGGCTTACCAAAATATGTCTGAATATTTGATTATAAATACTTATTAGTTAATAAAACAATTAAAAATAAAAACACAAAACAATAAACAGGAGAACCGAGATCCACAATGAGTGTTGAATTGGTTATGAACAACGATCGTACAGGACGTCAGAAAATTGGATTGATACGATTTCTGGGTTTTCCGAGTACGAACTAACATTTTACTTTATAGATAAATACCATTGATTATAAACTACTATAGATTGGCCACCGGCACACAAAATTGTACCCGCCGGCTGTTCACCCGATAGAGTGCGTTCACAATATGAATTGAGTAGGTACCTATATAATAATATGTTATATTTCGACGGTCGACCGTTGTATTTAGACTACGAAACGATAATAAACGGATTTCGTCGACCGACTAACCTCCGTGCACGACACAACCGCCTGTCATAATAGTCTAATACGAATAACAATTTTGAATTTATTGTTAGAAATCGTTTTCCTAATTTGTTGACATTTGACAATATTATTATTTTTATTACTCGATGCGACGTCGCGGTCGCATCGAAACGGTCTCGTTTTACAAGTACAAGTACACAGATATACCTAACCCTAAAATACGTATTTTTTTTTTTTAACTGGACAGTTTTAATTGATCTAAAAACATTTAAATGTACCTATAGGTGATTATTTTTAACATTCTATAGGTAGGCATTAAACAATACATATTTAACTTTAAAAATACAAAAATGCTTATAGGTATACCTATATTTTTAGGTCAAGATTTTACTTGCGTTCACAATGTTGGTTTTAAACATTGATTTTTGTTCAATATTGACTATTGACATTTAATTTGATATAGGTAGGTACATGCCTATAAGTATTTTTCAATTTAAAATATATAAATATTATTTTATAGATATAATATTATATTTATACGAATATTCAACTAATATTAAAAGTATAGTAAAAATTAAACTAATTTGTTTATTACTTATCATGATTCTATAGGTATAGGTACACTATACAACTAAAAACTTAAGATACAATAGTAAATAATAATTATGAAGTGAAAAATAAATTAAAATAATACGAGTAGCTACCTATATTATAATACAGTATTTGTTGTCATAATAATATCAGTAGATAAACATAATAACTATAAGAACTTTTACAATATTATAGAATTAAAATATTTATTAATGTATACAATAATATAATATATTATTGTGTTAATTGTACTGTTATTCTCAGTTTTGCAAACTGCTTTATTGTGTAAATCTGTGTTGGAACTTGGTCCATTTACACCTTAAATATTACACTTCTAAATAATAGTTCAAATAGTTCAATGATGTACAAATAATGTTCTTACAAGGCGACCAGTGTCGTGCCCTGGATTTTTCAATGGTGGGGAGGGCTTGAAAATAAATAAGTACCTAATCGGTAGACACGAGATTAGGCACGAAAGAATAAAAAAATCTACTTTTTTAGTGTAATAATAGAATACTGTTAAAAATATATATTATAATGTATAAGTATACATATATATATATATATATATGTATATAGAATAGTGATGTGTATATACAAAGGGAGATAAGGGGGTAAAATAGAACTTTTTTTTAAACAATAATAATTGAAGATAGGGTTTAATGACTTAAAAAATTAATAATAATGCCATAAAATTATAATAACTATAAATTTTAGATTCTGGGTGGTGCAAAATTGGACAGGACGATTGCGAATCCTGCAGGTTTTTCAATTTTGGCAGAGCAAAAAAATTTATTCGAAAATATATAGTGCAGGTAAATATACCAAATGAATGAACAAATTTTTTCCTACTGAGGTCATTTACGATTAGTGTGACAATGAATTTATATGGTCATAGAGACAGAAATTTCAATTAAATTTACTAAAGAAAGAAGTGAAAATAGGTACCTAATAAAATATTGATATTATATACCTACAATTTAGATTGAAATTTACTATTGTAAATTTAATTAATAGGAAATTGGACAAGACGGAAGTGGACCCTGCAAATTTTTCAATTTAGGTATAAACAAAATTAATTTATTCAAAATTAATTAAGTGTAGCCAGTGTAGGTACCTATACCAAATGAATGAATAAATTTTTCCCCACATATGTTGTGGGTCATATGTTATTAGTGTGAGAATGAATTTATATAGCTATAGAGAAAGAAATTTCAATTAAATTTACCAGAGAAAAAAATGAAAATAGGTACCTAATACAAAATTGTATTATATACCCACATTTTGGATTAAAATTTAATTTTGTAAATTTAAGTTATAAATTTAATTGAAAAAAAATTGGGCAGGAGGTTGTGGCCCCGGCAGGGTTTTTAATTTTGGTAGAGACAAAAAACATGTATTCAAAATTATTTAAGTATAGGTATCTATACGAAATGAATAAATAAATGTTTCCCTACCGAGGTCATTAGTTATTAATATTAGAATGAATTTAATTGAAAAAAAGTTGGAGAGGACTGGTGTGAACCCCGCAGGTTTTTCAATTTGGGTAGATGCTAAAAAAATTCAATCATACTTATATTCGTATGAAGACATATACTAAAAGAATGAATACATTTTTCACTAATGAGCTAATTTAGGATTAGTGTAGGAATGACGTTATATGGCCATAGAGAAAGAAATTTCAATTAAAATTACCAGAGAAAGAAATTAAAATTGGTACAAATACACTTATGTATTATTAAATACCTACCAATATTTTAATTAAAATTTAAATTAGAATTATTTAGTTTGAAATTCAATTGAAAAAAATTGGACAGGACGGGTGTGGACCCCGCAGATTTTTATTTTAGGTAGATGCAAAAAAATTGTATTCATACTTATATTCGTATAAGACGTATATATACAAAAAGAATGAATACATTTCTCACTAATGAGATAATTTAGGATTAGTGTGAGAATATATTTATATGGCCATAGAGAAAGAAAGTTAAACTAAATTTACCAAAGAAAGAAATGAAAATAGGTACCAAGTACACCTGTGTATTATATACCTATTATTTAAATTAAAATTTCAATTTAGAAATTTAATTGAAAAAAAATGGATAGGACGAGTACGAGTGTGGACCCCGCAGGTTTTTCAACTTGGGTAGATGCAAAATAATGTATTCATACTTATATTTGTATAAGTACATATAGGTACTAAAAGAATGAATACATTTTTTCTTAATTAGGTATTTTCGGATAAGTGTAGGAATGACTTTATATCGCTATTGAGAGAGAAATTTCAATTAAATTTACCAAAGAATGAAATGAAAATAGGTATCTAATACTAATTTGTATTATATACCTACATTTTAGATTAAAATTTACTTTAGTATATTGAATTGAAGAAAAATCGAACAGAATGTATGTGGACCCCGCAGGTTTTTCAAATTAGGTAGAGACATAAAAATTTTATTCAAAATTATTTTAGTGTAGGTACCTATACTAAATTAATGAATAAATGTTTCCCTACTGAGGTAAATTAGTTGTTAGTGTGAGAATGAATGGATATAGCCATAGAGCGAGAAATTTCAATTAAATTTACCAAAGAAAGAATTGAAATTAGGTACCTAATACAAAATTGTATTATATTCCTACATTTTGGACTAAAATTTAATTTTGTAAATTTAAGTTTATTAGTTCATATAAATTATTTATTGTATTTATAAGATACAATTTAAGATATAAATTTTTCCGGCGTTGGGAATGTGGCGCCCTATCGCCCAGTGCATTTACTAGTGCACTGCAATAGCCTCGCGCTGATCTTAACGATCGGCGTGACTGGTCCTCCAGGTTGGGGGTTTGTCGACGAGTTAACAACCCGTCACTGTAATAATCTTTACTGTTAAGAAACCAAAACTAAAGCCTCGGGACAGAGATTTGGATAAAATACAATGGAAACGGCCCGGACTACAAGGATTTAGGATTGGCACATGGAATGTAAGAACTTAATATAAAGCAGGAGCACTTGGTACACTAGTCGATGCAATAGATAAGTATAAGGTAAATATAGTAGCGTTACAAGAAACGAGATGGCAAGATGAAGGATGTATAACGACAGGTAACATGACATTATTC
>JAIPRL010008217.1:0-20892 GCA_025469235.1 Pemphigus obesinymphae | reverse complement strand
TTTCAATAGCTTCTCTAGGTGACATTTCAGATATCTATGAAGGACATTTTATTTTAACTAATGTATTACTATCAATGAGACCATCAGGACTTGCTGCTAAATATTGATTATCTAGATCTATGAAAAGGCCAGCAGGGTGAATTTTTATTTTCATAATCCTTTCAAAATTGGCGATTGCGAATGGTTCATGTTGAATACCATATTTGGTTGACTCGTTACCTATAAAATTATAACTTATAGTTAAAGTATATTAAATATACGTTTTTGTCTCAAATATTACCTTCAAACTTATTGTACAACAATGATATTAATGTATTATTTCTATTTGTATTTGGCCGTAGTTTACAAATTTTCCCAAAGTTTGATGCTCTGAAGCGAACTTGTCTCTCTTTTAGCCATTCTTGACATTGTGATTGACCTGTTGTGATTTTTGCCAGTTATATAATTTCTTCCTTGCTTTTTTTTAAATTGTTTAAAAAATTTATTTTTTTTATATTGAAATTCTTGTGGATCTAAATCTAAAGTCACATATTCCAGCTCTTTATAAACATCACCATAATCTTCATCAGGTTGACTAAATTTTGTACTTTTTTTTTTGTATTAAAAAGTTGTAATTTTGAATTTATGTTATTTTTGCGTTTAATAATTGCACTTTGCTTTTTATCAATGTATGATTTTGTAAAATTTCCAGGACTATGTTTTGTAATTTTTTTATGTAAATTGCGCATTAATAACGCGGAATAGATAGATCTTCTATAATATTTTTATTATTCATGGATGTTTATTGTATTTTATTAAAAAATATACTAACAATTATTAAATAAGTTGAACATTTATACGAGTATCTTTACATCCCGTGTATTATGTATAAATGTTATAAATGTAATAATTTGTAACCTTGAAAAAAATACATAGGTACTCTGTGAATTTTTGAAGTATTTAGAATCAATAATTTTGAATTTATGACGAAATAACCATTCTTTTCACCTGTTTCGTAATTTTTCGATAGTTTTTTCTGATTTTTTTTCAAAAATCGACAAATTACCATCTTAAAAGTACTATGTTGATAAGATTTTGTGCCAAAAAATGGGTACGCGTAAGAAAATTAGATCATGATTTCAAGTCTTCTGGTCAATAAATTGTTCACAGAAAAATATAAAACAAACCAACCATAAACATCATCGTAACGAAAAAATATTTTGCACCGCTCATTTTGCAACTTTCATGTTTAAAAAAATTCTATCTACAACAATTAATTATAGGATATAGGTATTTAAGTTTTTAAGATCTACATTTTTATGTTCTGGGTACCGTAAATACGCCACTGCACCTATATATATCTAACTAAAAAAATTTCGATAAAAACTCGATTTATTGATCTGCACAGTGGCGCCGATGTCAGTTTAAATACCTATGACAATTTGATAATATAAAGACTATCCACCCACCTCCCGTTTCCTCGTACTTAATAGTATTAGTAATAACTAATTAATATTAGTACAAACTAATACAGTTTTTGTTACTGTAGGACTACAGAAACTATTTAATGGGCAATAGCAGATAGCCGTGTATTGTATGAACATATAAACACAAATGTACAATATTATAATTTTTCTTTGGAACTTACTATAATTTCCAGTTATTATGCTGACGATATATATTATAGATATAGGTACTATAGGTATATTATATTCATGTTTCTTACAATTTTATTGACAAGGTAGGTAAACAATATAGGTAATAGGTATACTGTATAATGTATACACGTATAGAATTTTGGTACGGGTGTATGTTTGTTTGGATGTCGATAATAATTATTGAACTTTGGACAACGTAACACGGTGCCACAGCCTGCAATCCGTTGTAGAGAACCACTTACGCACGCGGCAAATCTTGTACATGTCACCGACGTTCTGTCGCGCGCCGGAACGGATTTTAATTAATTTTCATTTTTACTGAAATATCCGTATCTTTTGTCAATCGTACAGACCAGCCTATTTATCCGATAACATTTCTGAAAACAGATTTGAATTTGTTAGGAAGTTTACTTGAGATCGACTTTCTCACTTTTTTAATTTTTTTTATTTAAATTCCATACAACTAATATTTAAAATTTTTTAAATTTTTAAATTTTAAATTCAAATTTATGAGAACTTAAAAATCAAAATTTAAAAAAGTAAGAAAGTCGATCTCAAGTAAACTTCATAGCAAATTCAAATCTGTTTTCAGAAATGTTATCGGTTAACTAGGCTGATCTGTACGATTGACAAAAGGTAGGTATATTTTGGTAAAAAAACTGGTCGGTATCCAACGCCCTTGAATTATCAAATGGAATTTTTAAAGTCATATTCCCTTTTAATTCAGTTACGAACAGTGGCATAACTACGGGAGGTAATGTAGGTGATATATCATCCCCCCCAACCCTCTCTTTTACTGTATTAACTTGTTTTATAATTTCAGTATAATTCATTTTTCATATTATTGATATTTCCTGTAAATTTTTGGTCACACGTTTTCTCTATAGAAAATAATAGTATATAATATATAAGTAATACAGATTACGATATAAGTAAATTATAGGTAAAACACATTGTGATACAAATTATAGTTTCTCGATTTATCTACTCGAGATTATCCATAGAAATCTGATAATATAGTACGATATAGTTATTTTATGATATTCTGTGATATTGATGCAATTTTCTTTTGGGGGCGTTCAAGTATTACGTAAGCATTCAGGAAGAGGGGGGATTTGTCATGTACTTACATTTGCTGAAAAGGGAGATAGGGGGTTAGAATCATGCTGATGTCAGCAGTAATAAAAAAATGCAATAAATATGTACTTTTTTTTATCAAAATAAGTAAAATGAAATTCAAAATATGTAACAAAATTTTTCATTTATTTTTAATTAATTCATATAAAATTCGGAATTTTTATTTTATTTTTTTAAATTTTTTTTAACGGGGGGTTGCCGGGCATTTGCTGACAATTGCTGACAAAGGGGGACTAGGTCTAAAAAGGACAAAATTGTGCTGACGTAATACTTGAACGCCCCCTTTAGTAATGCACTGATAAGGTGTAATCCTGGGTAAAATCTGTGATTGCATACCAATTTTGCGGGTTTTAAATTTTTATTTGTTTGGTTGATTTTTTTTTAATTTTTGTGAATAATTTCGTCCATATCAAATATTAAAAACTAGTTTTTGGCGATTCCTTATAGTAATTCTAAAAGAAAAAAAGTAAAAAGAAAAAACAAAAATGAATTAACCGTATTCAAATAAACATATATAAATAGCCAATTCATCTGTTTTAATTGTGTGGCTAACTTCACTGAAACAGCTTAATTCTTATATACCTATATATTTAAATTTATTATTATAAAATAACAGTTTTAATATAGCTATGTAAGCGAACTACAGAATCATGGCATAAATCAGTTTTTGAAGGTATGTCATATTTACAAATTATTTGTTACATAATTTTTAAATATTACTTATATTAAATATAGGTATTTCTTATACTATTTTTACCATGATTTTATAAATTTAATAGATAATTTAAATTTTCTTAGGATTTGAATACCATTTTAATAATTCAAAAACTTCAAAACTAATTCTCCATGAAACTGATAAATTTAATAAGCTTGTTGAACATTACAAACTAGAAATCGATAAGCATGTGACATTAAAATAATTGCATATGAAGGGAAAAAATTTCGACTGATAATTTAAATATAAAGACTGCACTAGAAACTTAGACAGCCGGAATTATTATTGTATATAATATGAGATACCAATTAAAATATTTTTTTTTTTTTTTTTTTTTTGTGTGCCTTGTGACAAATATTCATATCAGCCCCTACAAAATGGTCCTAGTTACGCCATTGGTAACGAACTTTGACTTTCGGTTCCTATTTACATTTGTTTGTATATCATAATTCCGATATGAATTACAAAAACTAATTGCTTTGAGGTATAAACGATATTCTCCTTAAAGATTACATAACTTTCTAAAATTAATTAAAATATTATATTTCTTTTATAAATATATTTAGTTTAATATCTTACAAATGGTAAATTTGGATAAAAATTGTAGTTATTTTTACTCAATTTACTCAATTCACCATAAGATACTAGCAACATAGTTAAAACTACATATTTCATAGTTATGTTTCCTAACTATATGATATAATAAATAAAAATAATTTATAAAATTAATTTTTATATATGTTTAAATACTAAATAAACCTTAAGTTTTTTAAATTTTCATAAATATCCTTGTTTGTGATATTTTATTCACTTTATATATATATTATTTTCTGTATGATTATTTATTGGTGTTACGTTTTAAAAATCTACCTGTATAGATTATCAATAAATAACATAATACTATCGAATAAACTTAAGGAATACGGGAATTATCGGAATACTTGGGAAACTGCGTAAAAGGCACTGTGGGCTTTCAAAGCGGGAGAGCGATTAAAAACTATTCATTTTTGAAAAGCAAAGAATACAATAATAATTATGTACCAATTTAAAAGGTATTTATTAAACCATAATATAAAACAATAAATATATAAATACGTTTTACAAAAACCGAAAATTACTAAACAGGTCTTCCAAATTGTTTTATTTCAATTTTCTGTGAATATAATAATGAATTTTTATCTACTTTATTATAATAATATAATATACACCAATAATAAAAGAATAAATTGAATAAATAATAAATAAATATTGAAATTATATAAATGGGCACACGTCACGAACACGAACACAGTAAATACACCTTGTATGTACTTACACATTATTCCGTATTGTTCCGTAGTCCTCATACATGTCGGACGATGATTCGGCTCCGGTGGCCGCATTATTATCGAATTCCGACTCTTAAGTTTTTGTGTTTTATCGTATAGTTATGACGGGCGATTGTCAGCGTCGCCCCAGCCGAGCGCTGTTCGTTACTCTATAGCCGCGCAAATGAATAATAGGTACCTATTTAAACCGTGCTATTACCTACATATATTTTTTAACTTTTAAGATTACCTTATAGTGTTTTCATAACAATGGAAAACTATTTTTACTTTTGATAAAAATATTTTGAAAATGCATTACAATGTAAATATAAATAATTGTTAATATTTAAATCAATATATAACTGTTTATAAGTAATTTGCTACAATTTTAGAAGGGGGGCGATCGGCCCCCGTCGCCCCTACATACGAGCCGTTACTGGTAAATATGAATAATCATGACGAGGTAGTTAAATTTTAAGGATATAGGCCACAGGTACAAGGAATTTGATTTGTACGCGTTCAATAGGTAATTGGTCTTAAGCTAAGTAAGGGTGCCTACAATTATTTAAAATTCGAAAATGGGGCGAACCAAAGCCAAGTAAAGTACACGGAAGCAGTTAATTGGGTTAAATATTTTTCTGTTGCGATTTATCAAAACCCAAAACTTTGAGACCTTTGCTGATGGTAATATTAATATGATGGTCAAATTTTAAAGAAGGAGTGGGAAAAATACCTATATCTTTGAAGAGGGAATCACGATTAAGAGTAACACCATAAGTGAAAAATAGATTCATAGATTCTAGAAAAATACATTACGCGATATTTTCAATGATAGATCAAATCTGATATATTTGGTCGAAGTGTAAAAATTATCCAGTTCTGATTAGAGAGATTAGTCAATAGGTATATCATTAAGGTGATAAAGGTTTAGAAAAGAAAAAGAGTCAACAAGGCATGTGGAAGAGGTTGTTTGTTAAATTCCCTTAAACTGTAAGACCAAGATTATCACCAGATCAATGTACTTGTGGGAAAAGTCGCCATGTAATAAGAATAAAGACGGACTTAAAGGCAACACAAGATTTTGTCATGGTGAAATCTTTAATGATAGTAAGGGCAGTATTTGGGCCAAGTAAACAGCTTCAAGAAGTAAGATAGAAGACTTGAATGAAAGACGGACAAATTTGTTCAACACTATTAATATTAACTTCAATATGAATAGGTAAGGTTTGATTGCAATAAGGACTCCGTCATCCCAAGATAAAGAGCTTTTAGAGGAGTTTCTATCAAGTCTAAAGATTTAGAAGCAATTGAGTCCCAACTCAGAGTTGTAAATGTTGGAAGTGAGCCACGTTTCAGTAAGAAAGATAACATCATAAGAAGTGAAAAATGGGATGGAGGTATTATACTTAATAAGTTTAGTTCTGAGGCCTCTAACATTTTGGTAAAATATATTAAAATTAAAAATAACAGTAGATGCACTAAGATTAGTAGTTAAGCTAATAGAAGAACTATAATTATTAGTAATGAAACTGATCATCGCGTGACACTACATCGCGTGATAATTTAATGTGTGACACTTTGTCGCCGACATTTCATCACGAGACATTTCATCATATGACACTTTATCGCAAGATGATTTCATTGCGTGACACATCATTTCAAATATAAAAAGAACTAATTTTTATTACATACATTCTGAAAAATAGTTGGTATAAACAGAAAATACAATAAAAAATAATATATTTTTTAAAATTTCAATGTTTTTGTACATCAAAGTATTTGAGGTACATTGTGGTATCGAAATATTTGTTGTATTCTACCTATATAATTAACCATTAAGATAAGACATTGTGGTATCATTATCAAGGGTTTGGATTAGATTTATGTGTATTATTATTTATTAGACTCGCGTAATAATAAACTGTATGATGCAGGCGGGACGCCGGAAGATTTCCGGTGGGCCGCTATAATATAATATTATATATATGTATATAAATATATAATATACCCACCTATATAAATATTAATATAATATATGGAACATCTAAATTGAATTTCCCCGAGTGGAATTTGAATCCCGATCCATCCCTGTATAGCTGTATAGTGTATAGGTACTATTTAGGTAGGTACCTATAAATGTTCACACTATGTGAAATGTATCGCACGATGAAAAGACCGCGATGAAGTGGTTGCGATGAAATATCATGCGATAAAGTGACTCGACATAAAATGTCCGCGATGAAATGTCGTGCGATAAACTTATCCGCGATGAAGCATCGTGGAATCAAAATAACAATTGAGAGTAGAAAAAACTTGAGAACATAGGATACAAAAGTAAGAGATACTAAAATTAGTTTGTTGACAGGTATCATTAGTAAAAGGGCTGTCAACCCAACTACCCAAGTTAGTGTTTTGATCGGTGGGACGCTTGGCGAGTTAAACGGATATTGGCAGTAAAATTGTGGAGACTTGAAACAACAGATGAAACTCCATTTCTGTATTTGACGGAAATATCGAGTTCACCTCAATTTATACAGGTTTCGAGGTCAGCGTATACACAGCGAATTTCTTGTCTTTCTAATAAGGTACGATCTTTGGCAATAATAATTGAGAGAGGAAGATCATCCGTAGTACGAGAATGCCTAACCGAGTTTAAGTTAAAGACAAATTGGTGAGAAAGCTCTTTAGAAGTGAATGTAATTTTCTGAGGACGTGAATCTTCGTCATTAATCAGACCAACCCTAAACAACTATGAATTGAGTGGTAGAGATATAGATAATGGTTGAATAACTTCAGATAGCAATTTAGTGTCATCAGAAATTCTAGTTGAAGGTAATATAGCAGAAGATTGAGCAAGTCTATGAACAATAGAATTGTAAGATACTTTATCACGTTCAGAAAGCTCTTGTAGAAGCTGAGGCATATGAATAGAACTATTGGTTAAAAAAGAAGACACGTTTGTTTCAAGGGCGAGAACTTTTTCATTAAGTGTTGAAATCTACTGCTTAAGGAAGCATTTTCCGACTTAAATTCAAAGAGTTGAGCAACTAACGAGTCAACGTATAATTTAAGCTCACTAAATGTTTTATTTTAAGATAAGCACAAAGCCTTGTAGTTAGCCAACGTTTTGTTCTGGATCTTCTGAACATCTGCGATAGCAAGGCGAAATTCTCCAAAAGCAAGAGGGTTTGAAGAAGCTGAATTTACAGAATTTATTGAAGAGGGGGACGTTGACCATGTTTTGGGTGTGTCATTTTGTTTAGGTGATTTTTGGCTCATTATGTTGAGTAAAAGAAGAAATCAATATTTGATGACCACAAAAAATGCTCCTTATAGAATAAAGCATGCAACTAAATATGCGTTGGCATAAAACGTTTAGTGGAAAAGTGAGTAGTGGAAGTTAAGCTCATTAAGTGATAATGATTATCAGTTTATCTTATTCACATAAACCCAGATAAAGTTACAGCAGCTGATCGACCAGAATAAAATGTGATAAAAAGTAAAATCTTACGCGAAGCATCAATTTTAAGTGAGAAGAACTAGATGACGAACACATTAATAGTAGCGGCTCGTAGCACAGGCTGGCATATGCAGTTTAGCTCCCAAGCAATATTTGGAAATTTTTTTCCATTAAACTGTGTGTTTTTATATACAGAATCTTTTAGTATTTAAAAAAATATTGGTCGGACTTACTATCGAAGTTATGGTAATTTAAAGTTATTTTATACCATCAAAAACCATATATTTTACGCTGCATTTCCGTATAAAATATGTTTTTATTTCTCTTCATTATAACCAATATTTCAAAAATTAAGCTAGTTAGAAAATTAGGTGATTTCATAGCAAATCAATGGATATTTTCGATTGAAGCGAATGGAGCCGGTCACAGTGATCGTGGTTCTCGTCTCCCAGCCATGTTATTTTGCAGGAAAAAAAAATACAAGGGCTTTCATTTAGTATAATTTAATGTTAAAATTACGCATTCTTAGAGAATAAAATTTCTTCTAATCTAATCTAAAATAAAAATTTTTTAAAAACATTATATATAAACATATTTGATACAAAACTGCTGTATAAAATGTGTTGTTTTTGTTGGTATGAAATAATTTAAAATTTTAATAACTTTGAAAGTAAGTCTGACAGACATTTTTTTTAAATATTCGGCGATGCCTCTGCGGCCGCTGCGTGATATTCCATCACTGTCACTGTCACGAGACTACCGCAGCGCTGTCCATTGCGCATACTTGAAAAATGTGTGTATGATGCGTTATTTAGACATATGCAGTTTTATTTTATTCCTTTTCCGGCGAAAAATACACCGTGCAAATTATATAGCATGGCGCAAAAAACTCGTTTGAACCATAAACTATGTATATTTAAATATTATATTCTGTGGTCTTATCTAGGTTATATAGCCATAAGGTAAATTGAATAATGTTTTATATGAATGTATACATGACAAAATAGATAGGTATGTCAGCAATAATACGAATTTTAGTCCGATATGCGCACCCCCACTTTTCCTCATGTATTAGGTTCTCCGCTCTTCATTTAATTCTGTGGTGATAGCTTGGAAATGTATGCTTGATATATGTAACCAATGAGAGGCGGAGAACTCAATGCATGGTAAAAAGTGGGGATACTTGAAATGTGCGTATCACAATGTTGCTGATATACTTATCTATTTTGTTATGAATGTATACATGTTTTTAATAAAATAAATGACATCACGTTCTTTATTACAGTACCTACCTATTATATCGACATTTTAGATAAAATAACATAATATAATATTGTTAATATATTTGTTATTAATCCGTACTATTTTTTGGTTGTGCACCACCAGATATTTCACCAACGAGTCACTATTGCACATCAATCCAGGTACACCAAATGGCAGGTATGCAACGAGACGATTACGATGTGGTACACAAAAAACGATGAAGTTATTAAACTGTAAAAGAAAAGAGAAAAAACTTCTATAAATACTTCACTGTTATCAAACGATTAAAAAAGTTTTAAAGTTTTAATTTTATGCAATAAGTACATCAAAATCTATAAATGGTTTTAAATAGCCCAAAATTTTTTTGAACTTTTTTTTGTACTAGGAATTTTATATATTTTTTGAAAATTTCAAGATTCTTGATAATTATTTTTGAATTTACAGAGAAATAACCATAATTGTTTTTAACGAAATCACAAGTTATATGTAATTTTTGATAGTTTTTCCTGAATCACTAAATAACTATTGAGAAAATTGACTTCTTAAATTATTTCTTTAAAATACCAACTAGATGAAATTTCTTACCTTAAAATGTGTAATGTAATTGGACATTTAATAAGAGAAGATGAAGTATGTAGTTTGGAAGTCGAATAATAAGATAGTGATAGGCCCAGATGGAGTACTAAAAGAAATATAGAAAATATTAGAGAGATTAGGCATAGAAAAGTTCTTTAATAAGGTACTAGATATAGGAGAAATTCTAGAAGTTTGAAGAAAGAGTTATATGCCAATAGCTCCAATATTTAATATTAAAGGAGGTAAACAGGAATGCTGGAATTATAGAGAAATATAAGTTAATAGTCACAGTATGAAGATTTGGGAAAATATATTAGAAAAGGGTATAAAACTAAGACATTTGTTTAATAAATCAGTTGGTATGTATGCCAGGGGGTCAAAAATGACAAATAGTAGAAAAATATAGAAAATAGAATAGAGAGCCATGTATTGTATTTATAAATCTAGTAATGGCGTATGATAGGGTTCCTAGAGTGATCTTCAATTGGGCATTAATAAAGAAATAATTAAAATGATGTATGTGAATATATGAATATGTGAATACATGATTAAGGAGTTTTTATGGAAAAACTAAGGATAACAAAGGATATAAAGGGCGAAGCACTATGGTGCATATTGTTTGCAGATGATATAGTGCTAGTAGGATAATGTCCTGAGGAAGTGGACCGTTGACTTGAAGAGTGGAAGAAAACTAGAAGATTAAGATTATAAATTGGTAGAGGTAAACAAAAAATGTAGAGTATGATTTTGAAGAAAGAGAACATAGGGGGAACGGAGAATATCCAATTAAGAAGTGGATGCAGCTGGGAGATTTAAGTAATTAAGATCCGTTTTATATAAAGTTGGTGGTTTCAATGAAGATATAAACTACAGATTTAATAGTGAATAGATGAAGCGTCAGGTACCTACATTATGTGATAAAATGATCAAAATCACATTAAAAGGTAAAGTCACCGTTAAATTGTTATGAAATAAGTGATTGCATATTATCCACATTTGTATTACAGATACTGATGTACCCAGTGGCGTAATTGCGGGGGGGGGCATTTGCCCTCCCCCCTACAATTTTCAGAAGGAGCAAAATTATCATTTTGCCCCCCTCCCCCAAGGTATTTTAATAGTACAAACCATAAGTAGCAAATAAAAAATATATATAAATATTTTAAAGAATTTACTGTAATTCATTTCATTTTCTACATACAAAAATTAACATTAAGGTATTCTACAAAAGATAATATAATATTACACTAATATATTTAATATTATAATATTATATATTAGACGCGGATAAGACCGCACCTACCCGCATAAAAATAAATGCTCGTAATAATACACGCGATGTATATGACAATAGTTAATAAATATGTATATAGACGGTGTTCGATTATCATTATGGGAAGGTTGCGGAGTTGCAGCGGTGCGATAAGGAATGTTCTTATTTCGAGTTTTAATGTATCGAGAAATTCCCACGTGAGACATACTTTGGTCACCAGCATTATTTTTGTACCTACTCAGTGAACTGCAATATTTTGTCTATTTTGTGAAGTCTGATCATTTTACATAGCTTATTTAATTTATACAAATAATAATAATAATAATAATGTCTAATTATTCTGGTAAACGCAAACGTCAAATGAGTTTATTTGATTTTATTAATTCTTCAAAATCTAAAAAGTGTGAAAATGGTAAGTAGGTGTACCTACCTACCTATTAAGAGGACGCCACGCCGACAATTTTTCAATGAAAAACTTGCATTTTTCACTTTTATCAACTGACAAACATGTTAGAAACACGAAACAAGAAACAAATTATAGCTAACAACTGTAATGATATCGTGCACACACATATCGCAAACTTTTTACAAAATACGTATATATATATATATATCAATTTGTTACAATGATTTGCATACACAGTTCTAATATTTGTAAAATCCCGAAGATTGTTTAAAGAAATATATGTATTTTTGTATCACAAATAAGTCAATAAACGATGTTGTACAAAGATACAGTGGAGCAAAGGGACCACTTGGCATTCAAAAAAAAAAAAAAAAATATTAAAACGCTAAAAGAAATTAATATACTCGTAATAGGACAAACGACTGGCGCACAACAATATTATAAAATATATCGTTCCAAATACGCATTCCATCGTCACCACCAACAATAAAAGCAAAACTACAATTATAGATGTTATATTACCATGTTCCCAGGCACCGTCCAAATATTAAATCCGTTAAACAAATTCCATACGTGGCCATCCCGTTCAGACGCACAGAGGATGTAAAACAAATCTTGACGCCTTCACACGTCTAATAACAACGGCTACAGGAAATATACCTACCCAATATACCGATTCCGGGAAACACCAGGGGATGCGCGTCCTTTAAAAAAAATCTCGATCAAAAGACACCAGCAACCGCTCCCCCACACATCCCGTCTACATAGGTATATCTAGTTCACTGGACGACCACTACGCGCGACGTAAAATTAAAAAAAAATGTAGTGTCCGGCGCGTACCCTTAGCAGAGAGGGGCTCATCCCTTAAGAAAAAAAAAAAAAAAAAATTAACACGATGACCGCCACGGAAAGCCGATAGGAAATCAGTGCTCACCCGAGTGTGCGTTACACACTCACCCCAGCGATCAAGTACCTTTGCTCGAGAAAGATCGAACTATACCGTTACCACAGAAACCACGTCTTGACTTAGTTTTTCTTCAGTACTTTATCATTTTCCTTCAAATTAATGTTACCTAGCACTTAATTCTAGTTATAATTTCATTACATTTTTCTTTTAGTTTTATTATCATGGCATTAGGTTTAGAATTTAGTAGTCTCTCTTCCTCATCTTACAGCACAAAAAGGTTGTCAATCGCCATCGTCCAAGAACAGGTAATTAAATTATTCTATTTTTTTTTTTTTTTTTTTTTGGTTAATATTTTCTTTTTAGGTACGCTCTGTTATAATCAATTAGATAGATTGCAATAATATTTAAAATTCTCACAGCCTTAATTTTGTGTACGTTTTATCACGTTACTCTAATGTTCCATGAGAACCCGATGAATTAAATAGCTCACGAACAATATCACATTTCCTTTTTATTATAATACAAAATCGTGACTTTAACAAATTAAAACCAAAAAATTAGACCTCGATATATTCTGTCGCTGTAAGTCAAAAGAATTTACTCGTCTCTATTCTGATCGTAATCTAAATAAACATTATAATACAAAATTGTTACTTTAATTAATTAAAACCAAAAAAAAACTAGACCACGATATGTTCTGTCGTTGTCAGTCAAAATAATTTGTTCGTTTCTATTCGCATCATAATTTAAAATGAATATTATAAATACCAAATTGTTACTTTAATTAATTAAAACTAAAAAAACTAGACCTCGATAAATTCTGTCGTTGTCAGTCAAAATAATTTTCCTATCTCTTATCATACCGTTATTTAAATAAATACTATAAAATAAAATCGTTATTCTGATTAATTAATCAATTTAGATTAAATTATCTAAATCCCGATATATATCGTGTAGTTGTTTATACTTATTTGGGTTTTTCAACGATCACGTCCAAATAAATATACGTTTCTGATCAGGCAATCACTTTTCGAATCCACTACCCCGATATAATAAGCCCTGAACATACAAGGGTAAGGTCTACTTACAAATTCGAATAAAATAATCTCGTGCTCTCAATACATCTTCGATAAATACATGGCGTCGCAAACGTAGGTAGTACCTACCGCCTGACGCGTACCTATAGGTATACCTATACACCGTGTATCACGTGTTTCCCACAAAAGCATAACCCAGTCACCCATAGCTAACTATTACTCCCTACTATAACTCTACCTTTTTTTATTAAAGTAATTTACCCTTTTACCATTTTCTGGCTTTTTATTTTATTTTTATTCGTTTTTGAAGTACGACACAACATTATCTAGCGATAAACGTTTTATGAGCTGTTAAAATATCGATTTTTTTTATTTTTTTGACAGCTTATAAAACGTTTGTAAAGTGTTTATTTTATACAATTATACTGATACTCATTGGTGTTCTGCAATAGTGTATGCATAACTATGGAACTTTACTTTATAGATTGGGAGGGGGTAATTAACATAATTTTTTTTGCCCCCCCCCCTGATTTTTTCTTCAATTACGCCACTGGATGTACCTAATTATTATTTTATTAGTTTTATTCATAACCGATTATACATACCTATTAAATATTTTTGATTAAATTTATTATTTTAAGAATATGTAACCACTTAAAAACTATGGTGATGGGGGCCAATCATAATCGATAATTATCTGTTGCCCGTTACCCTAATGCCGTATTTACTGCATTGCAACAAATTATTGAATTACGTAAATATAATGGCTATTTAGACATATTATATTATTATAATTAATCTATAAAAACCTAAAACATATGTACCGAAACCTGAAACTAGAAATAACCTTTCAAATAAACTATTTTAAATTATCAGTTCAAAAAACATTTCTCATATGTGTAATTTATATATATAATTAGATTAAATATCTATGAAATAGTATATAATAACAAAATAATTGATTCAAAATGTATATCTATACAAAAATAAATAAAAAATGTATAAGTAAAACCAATTTTATGCATTGATAATATTTTATTGTTACTATTGTGTTTTCTATCGATCATAGTATATTGATAAATAGTATAAATTTCACAATGAAAAAATAATTTATCATACGGGAAACTTAAATTCCAGTATGAATACATTTTTATAAACAAGGTTAATATATTATAATTGAATCAAATAAATATAATAAAATATTATCGGTTTAGTATGGAAATATTTATTGGCTGTGAAATTCAATATTTTATTAAAACAATAGTTTTATGAACTGAATCACTAAAATTATATAGAATTTATAATGAAGTATTCAGGTTCATTAAATATTTTATTAATCATACATTACGTCGAATCAATTAAAAATGATTATAAATTCTATCCAAATTTACCAGTAGTAATTAAAATTCATTCAATTAATATTTTTAAGGCATGATAATGTATTGTTATTATATTAAATTTTAAAGCAATGATAAACCATTGTATTCGATAAATACGAGTTTTAGAGATATAATTTTTTATATCTATTTATTTATTTTTTGAGAGGGTCAATCAAAGAATGACCACTAAAATATCGATTATAGAATAAATTTGCTATCAAAAATCTATTTTTTAAATGTATTTTAAATATAATATTCTACTTATTATAACCAGCTTCACCTGGGATTTTAATTTTAGTTCATTATGCAAATATCACACATCATTCAGTATAAGAAGATCAACGTATGTTTTATCGCTAACAAAAGCATATCGTATCTGATCGCTTGGTTTTGTGCTTTTAAGTTATTCGAATTGAAATGTATTATAATATAATAATCTAACAGATTCTATGATATTTCGGCGAAAATAATTTCGACAAATGGACATTTGGGTTAAAAGATATTTCGGTGGAAGGCCATATCGGCGAAATTTAATATATATAAATTATGCATTATAAAAAAAAAAAAATAACGATATATATATATATATATATATATATATGTAATGTATACGCTTATTCGCTGTGGTATATTTAGTAAATATATAAATGTTAGGTATAATAAAAAAAAATTATAAAATTTAAAATAAATACAATTTTTTTTTAAAGTCTAAAAATATGTACGATACTAAAATCAATTTTATACAATTTGTTTTTTTCCCATTTAGATTTTTGTTTGTCTTTCTTATCTGTCTCAATATGAGCAACTTTTAGTTTCGTCAGTCCTATTTTCGTCTGTAATCCTTCGAAAATTTTCCAAATCGAAAGATAATAAATATCAAATAATAAACATGACTGGATTTAATGATTGAAAAAATAAATATAGATGAACATACTGCGCGTATGCATGTATGTTCAATTAACTAGAAAGAATACCCTATTTTTTCATTTTTTATAATGTAAATCACCCTACTTCCGTCTTCAATACTACATCTCTGGTTTAGTGCAATCTGAAGTTTAAGGGCACGCACGTAACAGTACTATATATGTACCAATAATACGTATATACTCGTATACAGTAAGGAGCATAAAATTTAAGTATACAATAATTGTTTTTACCTGAAATATCTAAATTATTTAAATTATTTTGGCATATTACATCTATAATTAATTAGTAAATATAAACTCGAAACTACTATCACTGGTTCATTGATATACAACATTATTAAATTATGCTCTAGTTTTATAATTTGATTAGTATCTTTGTACAATTTAGAAAGATATTCTCTTATTCATCTTAGGCTAATTTTTAAAGCTTTTATAATATTTTTTTTCATCTATTTTCTGCGATTATTCCGAATACGTTGGTGAAATTGATTTTAGGGTTTTCAGGAGCAAAATCTCTACAGGTTTCTGAAAAATTTACCCAAGAGGATGTCAGTATAAAGTTATCTGTAAGATCACACAATAATCAGGAATTATAATTTTTTATACTCCAGTAAAATGGATTTTATACGGTTCTTGATGACATGATTGTTATGCTTATTTATAGATTCTGGATTTACACACAGTTTTAATTTAAAAAAAGGTGCTTTCCGGAGTTCGGAGTAGCATCTGGTATAAAAATGATCGTTTTAGGTCTTCAGCTTTCTTAATAGTCTTTATAAGTTTTTCTTTCCATCATATGGGTAGAGGTTTAATGTTTGCCAGTACCGGCAGTCATTGGAGTGGAGTGGATTTTACAGTGCCACTGATTTTTCTTATAATGCTGTTCAATTACGTATTTAATTTATTGCACAAAATATGTGCACTATTACACCGAATTTGGGACCCGAACTCCGCTGTAATACACAATAGGCCCAGAGCTGCAATCCTTAGTGTTTTTGCAACGGCACATCAACCCGTATCAGCCAACATTTGTACGAGGTTACATTGGGATCGAATGTTTTTACTTAGGGTACTCAGATGCGCGTTAAATGTTAGTGCACAATCTAACATAATACACAATTATTTAGGACAGAAATTATGGTTTACTCTACTCAATCGAATTATACCTAACTGTTGTTAAGATGGAATGCACACACTTTCGGAAATATGTGTTCATTAACTCTAGGTCATTGGTTAAAAATACACTACTATCCTTTAGGTCTTTACTTTGGTATGTGATAGCTATGTTGTCCGCAAATTGAAACTTAACCCCTTCCGTATTTGTTATGTTATGTATATGAAGGTTGAACAGTGTTGGAGCTAATACTGAACCCTGGGGAAGCCCATTATTCACTGACCTCCATCTGCTCCCATTGTTGCCTAAATATACTTGGAAGCGTTGATTTTCTAGGATTTCTTCTAATTAAGAAGATAATAAGAATTAATTATATAGTAATAAATATATAATTGTAACTTTTATAAATAATATAATAAGAATAATAAAATATTAAGAATATATTATATAATTATAATTATCAGAAATAAATTTCGATATATTCATAGAGAAATTCATCATCTTGAGCAGAATGAATTCCAAAAAAAAACATTTTAATATCTACCTATAGCGTTGATAAGACTACGATAGTTTCTTTTAGAAGATTTTTTCGGGCTGCCCCTAAGACTAAGAATAGTATGAAAATTTAAATCAATTTTATGAATGAAAGGAAAAGTTGACTGAATGAAGTTTACATAACTATTAGTTATGTTGCGTGCGTGTCCTTGAACCTCAGAAGGGTACTCGACCACCAACGTAGATTTGATGTTAATTAAAATAATTGAAGTCAAACACCAATTTTTCGTTAATGAAATATATTATTTTTATTCACGTTCACAATATTTATTAAATGATTAACAGAACTTATAATAATAGAAATTATTCTAAGTCCAAAATATAAAATACTACGAAAATCGGCTAAGTTCAAATTAAATACTTGAAAAATAGACCAAGTCCCGGAGAGATATTATACGTAGAAAAATAGAGGATCCACCGGCGTGGAGTATGCGTCGCAATCGCTAGTCCCAGGTCGTCTGAAATTTCAGTGTTCGGGGACCCAGTTATATAGGGATGACCCCTTGTGACCTCTGTACTTGGGGTCCGTTCTCACGATTTTCGTCATAGGGCAGAATTGATTTCATTGCCCATAATGTAGTCGTTTTTTTTTAAGAAATATTTAGTTATCGGATGTCTTCTTTTATAAGTACGTACGTATATATTATTTGCTCACTCTACTACGTATCGTCATTGGTCTGTCTAACTTTTGTACACCCTCTATTTATTCTAACTTGCAGATGTTCTCAGTATTATATTTTGTATTACGTGTGGTCCGTTTGATTTTCTATTTCACCTGCTCTCCCCCCCCCCCCCGTCTAGACTCGGGCGGCACTAGGATTAATTACCATATATTGCTAGTTTTTGGACTACTTATTATTTTTAATTCTAAATATAGATACGTGTGCAAAAGTTATATGTAAGTACACATCTCGGCATGGGGCCCGTCCATATGGCTAATTTTCTCACGATTACTATTTTGGTTTTGTTTTAAAATGTCTAAGTATGAAATAAATAGACTGTATAACGACTCGGCATGGGGTGATCCATATGGGCTAACTACGGTTTTGTCACGATTACTATTTTAAATATTTTCATTTATCGTTTCAAAAAAGAAATATCTAAGTATAACATTTTGTAGGGTATATAACATTTAATATAATTTCATCCTTTTGTTTTAAAACAAGATATACTTCACTGGTTTGATTGGAGTAAGATCTAAGTAATAAATAGTTGGAGTTGTAAGATTTTGGACTGATGTAGGTTACATGTTACATATTTCTTCGAAGTATAGTCCTATGGTTCCGTTAAGCTATGTAACCTTGATTTCCTTGTTTAGAGACTCTGCAGATGTACCGTGAACCATAAGGGTTTAGAATATGAACAGAACTGTGTGTTATTCATATTATTTTTTTTAATAGATTCTTGTGTAAGCGTATATGTTTGTTCTTTTTCAGTACGGCCACACTTGGAGAGCCTGAGCGGAGGTAACTCATAATAATTATACGGCTTATTTCGTACCGTTTCGGCAGTCACCATTGTGGCCCGTCGCAAATTTCATACTATCACACAACATCCATCGCATATCTCATTGTCAGTCACAATATTGTCCGTCGCCCTTCATTTCATTGGATTCGTCCATGCAAAAAGTGGCGTGAGTCAACCATTAAATTGGTATATTATATTATTGTATTTGTTCTAAGATTGTTTACCCACCTTTTACTAAACTAATTATAAAATTCCCCCTTTGTGTGTACATAAGTTATTGATGAAATATTAAATATTAAAGGAAATATTATTTCCTATTTTATCTTGAAAACTACGGTCTAAAATTTATCATCCAATCCAATATTCTTCTTAAATTTATTTATAGTGTGGCCTAATCTGGACATGCATGTTGTTCAGCGTGGTCCCCAAACAATAACATTGTTGTGGCCCGGGAACGAATAATATTAATTCGCGTACCCGGTTACCTATACTTCGCGCGCACCACCTAACACGTTATTTAAACCGACTCGGTCGGCCACACAGTGCGTATATGTGTAAATAGAACCCTAGAGTTCCTAACCGGGATCGCCGAGGTAAACTAGAGCCTATGTAGATGGAAGATTATGTACAGTGTGTATGTGTGTAGGTATACTTAAAAACTATGGGACGAGGTAAACTTAAAAACTAGTAAAAATGGTAACTCTGGTGTATGGTAATTAAGATTTCGTGTATTGCTGGTACAGATAACTCAATAATTTAATAATTTACAAATAATATAAAAACTCACAGCAACACAGAAATATATAAATAAAATAAAATGGTAAAAAGAAAAAATATATATATTTAGCTCCCTTGGCTCAACAATAATATAAATAATAATAATTAGGTAGGTACTCACAGAATATTACTGGAAATAATAGAATATTAGATAATATTAATATTATATAATATATATGAATATTATATAATAGAATATTAGACTGGCCAGCCGCTACGTACCTATCCTAAATAAATAAATAATTACACACACACACAAATAATATAATATAATTTACAGGATTGCACCGTTTTTTTTATATTAACACGCTAAAAATGGAAATAAATAATTAATTATACATAAATTTTTCCGACTATACTATATAGAGTATACAGTCGCGATATTGATAATATACGATTGCAGTTATTAGAACCGCGCACGATAAAAATCACAATAGGTATAGTATTACACAGTGTCTATTAGAGCCGTTGACTTATAGACATGGTAATACGGTGCACAAATATTAGATTTGGAAATATAGCACTAAATGATACAAATTATTCAGCTATTTGAGCTAAAATTATGCATCATTATAGGCCGACCGGTGACAACGGCGACCGTGAAAACAAATAATAATAATATTTTAGATAATCGTAATTAATTTATACACAATACAAAAATAGACCTTATAATATTCAAGCCTCAACAAATATATAATAAAAAAAATATTCATATTAGTTTATAGGAATCAAAAATAATAGTACTACATTTAAAAAAATTAATTAATTAAAATATTAATACTAAAACTAATAAGTGAAATATAATAAATAGTAAACAAGATAGATAGTTTGTAATATCATAATTATTATACATGGAAATAAACTAACCTAAGACAATATATAGAACAAGCCGCACAGTATATACGCCAGTGTGACAATTTAATATAAATATTAAAACTAAACAGATGCTTACCCAA
>JAIPRL010008216.1:0-20892 GCA_025469235.1 Pemphigus obesinymphae | reverse complement strand
TTTAAAGCGAGGAATATTTTCGAGTGAACCTCATGGGCATTTTGTAAAATATCGTCTGACGAAAAAGTTAAAGCTATTTAAAAATATCAAAAACTAAAAATGCCGTAACTTTTTTTCTGACAATATTATATAAAAAGTCCTTGAGATTGACTCGAAATTATTCTTCTCGTTTATATTGATAATAGGTGTTTAAGTTCTAAATCTAACCAAAATGCCATAATTTGAATTTTGCGTTGTATAATTTTGCTATATTGCCAATTAGATGGACGGAGACAGAAAATGCGGGTATAGCATTCTCTAAATGTATTTATTTTTGTATTAAAAACACAGTTTAAACCGTTTAAGGAAAATGATTAAATATAACAGTATAAATTATAAATTTTAATTCGCGAGAGGAAATTAGTGTACAAAGTGCTGGAATTCTTTGGAAAATGTATAGGAAATTATAGGAATTTTAAAGGAAATTTTAGGAATTCCGAGGAAATATTTGGGAAATATTAAGGACATTTTTAGAAAATCTTAAGGAAATTAAGGAATTCGGAAATTTGGTGTAGGTACATTTATTTTACTCGTGAATTATCTTTGGTTTCATACTACTAATAATCAATTTTTGTAATTTAATAGTTTAATGAGAGAAATTACATTTCTTGTCCTGAGCCAGTTTTTTTAAATTTTAGTACTCTTGGAGAACAATTAATGTACAGAGTATTTTCAAGGTAGAGATCAGTTAATCTTGAACGATATTTATTATTTAAAAACGTCATTTTGGAGAAAGATGTTTCACATGTGTATGTATGTATGTATGTATGTATGTATGTATGTATGTATGTATGTGGAGCCAAAAATGGTAGCTAAGTTTATGACCAATGTTTTGTAAACTGTAGTTCATGTATTTATCTAAAACGTTATTGTAACTATTATTGTAAACAGCGATAAACGAGGAACGCCATCGTAATCTCCAAATACATTCTAAAAATAGACGGAATATCTATTATGTGTGGAAAACCAACATTAAAAAAAATATTTTTGGTCGTCCGGTTATTTTACTCGGCGAGCCGGATTTGGATCACGGGCCACTTATTACTAACCCATGATCTATATAATATTATGTATAGCTACTAATATTTTATATTTTATATTTGTAGTAAAGGTAAAAATATTTGTAATTATACTTATATTATATTTAATGATTATTATTTTAAAACAATTAACTTAAAATACAAAATAAATTTAATTAACCATGTAAAATTATATAATAAAATATACCATACGTCCATACCTATATTATTTACCTAATATATAATTTTTAGTTCGTCTCATTACCTATTATAAAATTAATTACAACTACTAAAAGTCGGCCAGTAGAGGGTGAAAACTTTACCTCTAGTAGAATATTGCAAGATATATTTTATAATAATAAATTCAGTGTGGCTGAAGTCTAAAATAATATGTATGGTAAATGGACTTTATAACTTAATAAGTTAATTTTTAAAATCTTCTATAATATTTAGATGAATTGAATATTTATTTAAAAAATGTTCAGGATACGTGCACATGTGGGTATCTATTATACTCGTATGTTCCTTTATCACCAAAATTTATAATATTCCAAATTTTACCATTTTTTTTCTCTTTTTACAATATTATTTATTATACTATACAAATATACAATTTTGTGTCTTCTTATGGTTATTGCTTTTTTTTTAAAATACATATTAATACTAGATTAAAATATTTTGTGAAACTAAAAATTGAGTTTTCGTTGTTTTCATTATTTTTAATATATTTTCTTGTATATCACTGACACTCAATACCATATAAATAAACAAAAATATAAATACGTTTTATACTCAAAATTTAAACGTCTATCATTCACTTCACTAAATAGGTGTTCCAGGTTGTATTATTTCAATTTTCTGTTAATACGACACTGAACTTTTATCTACTATATTATAATAATATGAGTAATCAAAGAATAAATTTAATAAATAATAAAGAAATATAGAAATGTGCACGCGTCAAGAACACACAATAAATACTTACACTTTATTCTATATTGTTTTGTAGTCCAGTAATCCACATGCATGTTGGGCGATTATTCGTATCGCTCTGGCGGCCGTATTATTACCGAATTCCCCCTCCTATGTTTTTGTGTTTTGATCATATAGTTATAACGTGTGATTTTCAACGTCACCTCAACCTCGAGCGCTGTTTGCTACTCGATAATCGCACAGATGTATAATAGGTACATATTTCAGCTGTACCTACATATATATTATATATTACCTACATATATATTTATTATTTATACTCCAATTATCACCTCGTAGTGTTTTTATAATAATGGAAAACAATTTTTACTTTCGATAATAATATTTTGAAAATGCATTACAATTACAAATAATTGTTAATATTTAAATCAATATTGAACTTGTTAATAAGTAATTAGTTTGGTACAATTTTAGAGGGGTCGAGAACCCTACACACGAGTCGCCACTAGGGCATACATATAAGATCAAGTTTCAAAAAAATTATATGATGTTATTTTATTAGAGAAATTCTCAATAACATTATCCATTACGATTAACTTTTCCCCTATGACCTTCCAATTAACTGAATCCATTTTCAAATTTTCTATCGATTTTTGAGTTCAAATTTAGAGTTTAAGACCTAACATTTTTACAAAACATTAAACACACCTACCGTCCTTCTAGTAGAGTCATTTGAATCGCGCAAGTTATATATTTGCGTATTTAAAACTAAATATTATAGTAATTTGGCCAGAATTTGAAATTTGATTTTCTCGTATATAATAGGTAATGGTTAAAATACTGCAGGCTTGTACATTTCAATGGTCTACTTACAAATTCAAAAAATCATGATATTATAATAATTATAAACGATCTAATTTTATACGATTATTTAAATTTTGTATACAGGACGCCACATTTGTTATTTTACCGAAAATAAAAATTTTCTCAATATTTAGTAATAATTAAGAAACCAATTTGTATATAATTGGTTGTAAAATTTACAGGTTCAATTGTTATCTTTTTTTTTTTAAGACAAAATCATAAAAATAAGTTATTCATTTTATAAAAATCATTTTTTGAGGGTTTTTTTTTACAGGTGCCATAACATTGTACTACGTATGCTATTGAAAAAAGAACTACGGTAAAACATAGATAATTGTGTCTCTTATATTGTGTTTTTTTAATAAATTACGACTACTGCAGCTCGAGAAAACATTTTTTTTTTTTTGGAAAGCGGCTTTATTAATAAAATATCTTAATTGGATATACAATAATAAATAGTAGCACTGACATGGAATTATTTTATAATTACTTTTAAAATATACCTACTTAAATATTTTTAAATTTTTAGATATTTTTTTTATTACAATTTCTTAAAACTTTCCTATATAATATAGAGCCCCTAAAAATTTTATATGTGACGTCATCCTAAGTGGAATAATTGTTATTTTATATTGGCTATAGCCTATATGGGCCCTTTGAGTCTTTGACTAAATTGTGGACTAGGCCTTTTAATGCCAGTTCAACACTGGAAATATTGTACCTCCATAATTTAAATCGGTTCACCAAATACTCGTCCGCCACCATTACAACGTGACCCCAAATATATACGTTATACACCGAGTTAGAGTGCATTGTGTTATGTAAAATGTTATCAATATAAAATAAGATATGATATAAAATACTTCATTCATTGTTTTTTATTGCCTAATAAACACAAAATATTTATAAAAAAATCCGTAAAATAATAATATGAAAATCTAATGACACCCCCTCCTGAAATAAGGTCTGGTAACGGCCAGACCTTGACTACATGTTAGGCACTACTGAATAAATTGATATAATTTTAATGCAATGATAAATCATTTTTTGATAAAATGATTCTATAAATTATATACAAAACTATTACTGTAAAATAATTTGTAAATATATTTGAAAAATATTGTAGGTATTCGCTGTTAAAATTTTAAATTTATATACCAATTTTCATCGAAAAAGGCAAAAAATTTAAATGTCTAAATCCGAAAAATCTGTCTACCAAAATTGGGTATATGTGTAGCAATTGGATCAAATATTTTAGTTGAAAAGTTGTTATCCAGAAAAACCTTTTAAAATGCGAAAAGAATTTCTTTCGTTCGTCGGATAGGATACGGGTAGTGGATATATTAAATTTGAAAGCGATGACAAATCATTGCTTTTTATAAAAATATATTCAATAGAGTTCGATAAAATTTACGTAATATTATAAGTTTATAACTATTAAAAAAAATTTGAATATTTTATGACTCATCATAATATAATAATATATAGTATGGCAATACTTTATTTGTTATGTTTCCATTTATAAAAATTGCTTGATATAAAAATATAGTTTTCATTTATATTTAAGAAAACTACTGCGAAAACCAAAAAAATTTCTTTTAGGAAGTACCATTTAGTCAAATTCACTATAAAATAGCAGTTTACTCCAAAACTCCTACTCATCTCTTTACTACTCGAAAAGTTGTTTCCATAAAAAATAATAATAGTTATACTTAGGTAATATCCAAATCAAAATTCCTTACTCCACTCAAAATCTAAAATAAAATTTAATATCATTCTATAACAACTAGCTCATTCATGCTACTCAGAATTAAAGACCTAAATCTAACTTTTATCCAGTACATTTTATGTCCATAAGTAAGTATAATTATGTCTTTAATATTGTCCATATAGAATATTTTAAATATCGGGAGTGAGATGTCTTCTTAAGTTAGAAAGCAAAATTGAGTGTTAAATGTGGACTTGTGTTATGATGACTTAAAAAAAATTTTTAGATACCTGTACTGAATTTAATAAATTTAGAAATAATGATTAGAATGTTATTTAATTATATATCTATTATCACTTTTATTCCTTATATTATTGTGATGTATTGTTTAAGTACGAGTTTTTTTTGTCAGTTAATTATTTAAATGTTTATATTCTCCTTGCGTTAAGTCTTTTTATAAATAATATTCAACGTGGTGGAAAACTTTTTTTTCTTTAATCTGTAGAAAGGTTTTCCTTTATTTTATTATTTCAGAGTATACAAGTAGCTTATTTAACCAAATAGTTTATTATTCGTAATAATGGCTTATTCAAACTAAGAGGTTTGACGTTAATCCTGTGAATTAATGTCGACGTATAACAGTATTTTTTCAATGAATATTACACAATTATGGATTTTATTGTGTTCTATAAAATTACTTGTAATAGTATTTCCATTCTCGTTTTGTATCTTATAGATATAATCGTAAAGTTTTTTTTACATAAATGAATCGCAAAGTTTTTTTTAGTATTGAAGTGTGATTTTCTATTTGCATATGTTTATAACATCTTAGCTATAGAGACTATATTTACTTAGGTTTGTGCATGAAAACAAAATTAGATTTGTATTTATTTATTGAAAAACCATTGAATAAAAAAACAAATGTACATTGTGAGCATAATATTTACGTACCTACTAACTTATAGGTATAGTGGCTGGGATTTTATTTAGTGTCGAATCCAAACATTTTATTTGAGAGTAGGGAATGTTCATTGTTTTCAAACTAAAAACCTTCCTCAGCAGTACACCGTCATATGTGTTATTTTTGGAAAGGGGTAGGTTCTTATATTAGATGATGTACCTACGAAAGTCATACTAAAATATTTTTAAGGTAAAATACTATTTGGAAAAAAAAAATATATATTATTAAAGATTATTAAATTTTTCTTTCGTATAAATTTTTATTTTCCAATGGAAGCCGCCCAAATATTTTTCCTCCTTATGGTATATTTGGGTTTAACACTAGTATAAGTGTAAGGATATAGATATTATTGTCTTGATAACCTGTATATATATATATATATATATATATATATATATATAGGTTAATAATAACATAAATACTTCTAATTCTGAGCGTAGCGAAGGAGCTATTGATTTTACAATGATGTTAATTTAATTAAATTTTTTCTATAAAAAATGTTTGGTCAGAAGGAGCCGAGAAGAAGCTATGACGTTGGTATGATATCGATAGGAAATTAAATATGAATGGTTGTGTATACATAGAATTTTTCTAAAAAAAAAAACCAACAGAAAACCAGAAATAAAATAAAATTTATACGGTGAGCATGTAATCATACACTGTTTACATATATTTATACGTATATGTTGTATAGGTACCTTTTTTATAAACATTTTTAGTATATTTCAAAAATATTAAATTTGGTATATTTTGTATTAATCATAATAAAATATTTTATTGTAGTCGTCAACAATTATTTAAGAAATATTTTCAAAAGATTACTTTTAGAATATATATATTTCTTCAATCATCATAAAATATGTACATAATATATTTTCTAAAATATATTCTTGTAAACATTATAAAATATTTATACAATATTTTTCTAAAATATTTTGTTGTAATATTTAACAAATGTTTTGAAAATATTAATATTTTTTAAATACTATGTGGGATATTTTTGATTGTATGTTTTATTAAACTATTTTCTAAATACTAGTCAGTTTGTGATTTATCTGTGTTTATCAGAATAGAAGTAACCAAACAATATAAAGTATTATTAAAACTCCATAATATATTATTTTTAGTTCATTGGACTTTTTAGTTTTTACTTTGGCAACTATAAGGGAAAACATTTTAAAATAAGACAAATAATTTTTCAAATGCATACTATATTTTTGATGCTTATGTTTTATTTTACTTCGAATTTTCTCATTTATAATATAATATACTCAGTTTTTAGGGTGTATTATAGAACATTTAAAAAAGAAATATTTAAATACCCATGTCAGTACCCACTTTTTATAGTGTGATAATATAACCAAAACATTTGTTTAAAAAAACATGTTTCAAAACCTTATTTTATAGTGGTTTTAGGGTAATATACCTACTCGTAAATATTTATTATATAATTATACATAATAACACTTCAGAGAATTTCATAAGGGCTTATTATTTTCTAAATATTTGGCTCATAATCGAAGATTCCAAAACCATTTTTTTTTAATTTTGTAAATAGCCATATATTATAAAATTATCTAATATTTTATAAGATGTCATAAAAAAAATGTCTTCTAAATATATATAATATATTAATTTCTAAAAGGGATTTAACTCTAAAATAAAAAAAATGTAATGCCATTTCGTTTATTTTGCTCAACTATATTTTTGACACTAAAAATATCTTAATATTATAACATTTAAAAATTCTTATTTAAATTTTTTTTTTTGGGATTGAAAATTAGAGATTATATTATATTAGATATATTTTGTTACACGATTGTGTAATATAAATTTTGAATATATATCTTTAGATTTCATGTTTATTACTCATATATATATTTATTATACTAGCTGTCATTGTTTGGTTAGTAAGTTATTTCTTGTATATTATATAAGAAAATGTATCCATTTTCGTAACGCGATATGTCAATTTGTTTTGTCTGATCATTTTGGATATTTGCCTATTTTGAAATGTGCATTTCGATATAATAATATTTTGATAATAAATCTTAACTCTTACGGTGTGACGTTTTATTTATGCGGCCGCCGGAATAAAACATCAATTTATTTCATAACACCCGGTAAAAAGAGGCAAAAATATTTGTACACATATATATATATATATATATATATATAAATATATAATATATAAATATGTGATTTTTCAATCTCAGTATTTTGTTTGAAACTCGCTAATGTCATATATTGTAATTTTTCTGACAATATAATAAACTAGAGCAATACATCGCATATGTACTGCAGCCTGCAGGGAAGTGCAATATTAGTATAATATGTATATATGTAGATACATAATTTATTATACAACTCATTGGGTATAATCAAAATATAAGTATTATAATTTCGATGATAATTTCTGTTTAGAAGCACTTAAAACAAACGACGTTTTTATGTATCTATTATACATACATATATACTCGTATATATTACCTATATACCTTATTATATAAATATGGTCAGTTAAGGAATATTTTTTTTGAATTTGAGATACAATGTGAAAAATCGGTTTTGTTATTGCATTTTGTGTGAATGTTATCCATAATTGAAATGAATGTATAAAAATAATAATATTTTATTTTATTGATATTACGGGACGAGCCCAATACAATAGGTGGAATATATTAATTAAGACAGACAAAAAATATTAATAATAATATAATGAGGTAATTTTATAGAATAAAAGGTACCTATATAGTTAATACTAACTAATAACAACTTAACTGGCTAATATGAAAAAGAAAAAGAGGGGTCAGTATTCGTAATCCGCATAAGACGAATAATGGGTGAATTAAGAAAATAAGAAAATAAATATATTGTAATAGTTGGTGTTCTAAGAATTTTCGACCAACTAAAAATATATATATTGTTTATTAATTTAATGTTAAAAATAGTAAATACTTTTAGCTGAGACTCATAGCTTTGATGCTTGTATATAGGTATACAAAGTGTTCTCATATTTGATTCATAAATTCCAAAAATCTGTTATTATATAAATTACAATTTAAATTAAATTAAATTAATCCATCTAGATATAAATACTGAAAAGTGACTTGAAAGTTTATTTTGAAATAGTAAGTTTTTGAAGTATCTACTTAGCGAATATAACGTGCTCATAATTTAGTATTAAAAATAATTATAGTGTATAAAATACCTATATATATATATAAAACCTTAATATGTATATTTTTGCATGTATAATACCAAAAACCATATTTATGAATACAATTTTTTTTTTAAATACCTATATATTTTGGTCAACAATTAGGTACGATAACACGATTTTTGTTTATTATTACAGGTTAGTTAATTTTTGGGCAAAGTATGGAATCAATACTAGTCTATATTGTGTAGTACTATGTAAGTATATAAATAATTATCTATTTGCATTACGTTCTAATAATTTGACAATTTTGTGGTAACTATATAATGGAAATTTTCATTATAAATGTAATTAATTTCAATTGAACACTTGAATTGTTGGAAATAGTGGAATTATATATACCATTATAAGTACTTAAATCATTAAATGTAAATTTGATTTCATACAAATTCTATTACATTCTAAACGTAGCGAGAAAATACTATTGGGTTTACAGTAATTAGTTTTTTCCTGAAAACTTTTTTTTTGAATCGCTTTTGTTAGTCAAAAGAATATTTTAAAAAGTATATATATATATATACATATATAGTGTACACTACATATACATTTATGCACAAAAATAACCAAAATATGAATTAAAAATATATTTTCAAATTATGTAAGTGTACTATTAGAAATTAATAATGGAGAAATGAAAATTTAATTTGAAATTAAATTTATAATAAATTAAGAACGAAAGAAGAATGATTTTAATTAAAAATAATTATATTTTAATAATTTAAAAAAACAAAAAAGTTATTTAAATTTATATTAAATTAAAAAAAATATATTATTATTACTTTATAAAAATGCAAGCATATTTAGCTGGTAAGTATTCGCCAATCGGTGTATGCCAAATATTAGAAAAACATAAAAAAACGTACTAAAATTCCAAAAATTATCAAGTATTCTCAAATATTTTGTAACATGAAATAAATTTCATTATCAGCTATATGCAAACCAATAAAATGATGCAAATTCATGTAAAAATCAGCCTTACTAACTAATAAATTAATATATTAATTATATAAATTAATTATTACATTTTCGTATAGGTACCTTATGACAAAAACAGCCGGCCAAGATTGTAGTAGTGGGTGGAAGAACTTTTCTCGTTGAGTGGGATACTGGTGGTGGATACACGAATAGATAAAAATGCTTGATAAATATGATTTAAAATTATACTCTTTTTGTATGTTATACAAGGAGATTTTAAGATATTGGCTAGCAGGCAGCAGCTAAAGCCAAATCAATACTGTTTATATTATAAACTTAATTAATTAATAGATATTTAATAAAATATTTGCAATTTTTAAATTTAATAATCATTAAAGAGCTAATATGAAATGATTAATACACTTATAACTTATATTTTATATTGAGTTATGTCTCATTTATAAATAGGTTGGAAGTACTTCATTCGTTTTGTAGGGTACTGGTGGTGGAGACTGGAGATAATGAATTTAAAAGCAATAACAAAACATTTATTTTGATAAAACGATTTTGAACAAAGTTTTGGTGTACAAAATATTTGTATTACAGTCGGTAATAAATAAAACTACCTAATCCTTTTATGACGAAAAACTTTAAAATTGAAAGTTGTTATAAATAACCCAAAATTTGGTAAAAATTAAAAATAATGTTTTAATATATATATAATAATTATGTTTATTTTGTACTTAAATACTTTTTGATGAAAATTTCAAGTTTATAGAACCATTTTCCTCCAAAATATTCGAACACATTATCATACCAAAATAATACAAGTCCTAGAATTGAAATGGGTATAAAAATAATTAGTGTTTACTGACTTTTGAGATTTTACTAAATTAGCTAGAACAGCTTATTTTTACCATTGTATTCAAATTTGAGGTCTTAAACCCTAAAATTAATCTTTTTATGACCAAAAAATGTAAACACTAAAAACTTCTATAAATAGCCCCAAATAGGGGAAAAAATGTTGAAATATTTTACGCTAATATTGTATACAATATTTATAAGAAAACTGTAATATTTTTAATCATTATTTACGGAATTAGAATGAAAAAATCATATTCTATTTTATTTTTTTTAAATTGGGATTTTACCATATTGCCTTAATTTTTGATTGTTTTTCTTCAGCGATTATCGAAAAAAAAAAATTAAAAATTAAAAAAACCTAATTAGAAATTAACTAGAAGCAATATTTTTATAGAATTTCTTATAAAATGTTTGGGTATAATCATGAAAAAAAACTAAAAAAAAACACATCATTGTAAAAATAATACATTCCTAGTTTTTCTCAGAATCTCAAAAACATACTTACATTTTGTTATTTGTGAAACAAATCTATTTTATGAAAACTTAATTTTTAAAAATTTTCAGAATAGTACCTGTCATTATTATTATTACATTTTAATAAAAGCAAATAATGATATCACAATAATGATATCGCATGAAAAATTTCAGGTCTTAGAAATACAATTTCTTAATTTATATAAGTAAAACAATACATTTTCCCAATTTTAATTCTCTATATGATTACAATAAAGTTGTAAAATAAAATAGGATTAGGTTAAGTTCGTGTATTCAATTTTAGGTATACAGTTGTATGTATTTTGATATTACTTTTAACAGGAATAATGAAAATTTAATTTATTTCAAAATTATTATGTTTATGTGAAATTCTAATTAGAAAATACATTTGTAGCAAGTTATATAAAATTAAAGTAATAATCTTTTGCAGTCTAGGACAACTCTCCGTGGCCATTTCGCCGTCGCATAGTTTTAGATATATTTTTCTGCAGTATAACTTCTAACAATCTTCAATATCCGACGATCAACATCTAAATATTTTTTAAATATTCTTGATGGACTTATACCGGCTTCCAATTGTGCATAATACGTATCACGACTGGACTGATTTAAAATAAGAAATTGCATGATAAAAATACTAAAATTTGTAAATGTAGGAAAATAAGGTACCTATGCAAAATTTATGAAAAATTTAAAAATATTAGTATTGTATAGGTAGGTATTATTTAAAAACGTATATGCGACGGCGAAACGGCCACGGTGAAAATGTCTCACGGCCAGTTGTCCGTGTTCGAATGTTTTGAGAGATTATTCTTGAGAAAATTTATCTTTTTAGTCATATTTTATCAATTTAAAAATTATATATCATATTTTTGCTAAAATAATGAATTGCAGTATTATTGTTGCGGCCATAATTGTACAATAATAATAATCCTGATAATTATCTAATTTAGTTATTATTAATGGCTAATGAGCAATTACCTAAATGTATTCTTATTATTCAAATTACTCTTAAAAACAAATCTAAAAATAAAATAGCCACAACCGGTGTACATTCACCCTAATAATATTAAAATATTAATTACAATATAATTTTAGAAACAATAGAAACAATAGAAATATTAGGTATATGTTAAAAATGGTAAAATATAAGTACGTACCTACTACGTTGTCCGTTGGACAATAATAACTATGTACGAATTAGTATAGATATATGATCTCCCAATTATTCGTTATATAAATAATTTATATATTTTTATTTTAACCAAGTATCTATTCTGTTTATTGTATATAAATTACAATGTTTTATAGAAATATTGCGTTTTATTACTAAAATATTCAAGTTATCACCACAATATGTAAATGTGTAATCTTGAACATTTAGTGATACATTACTTGTTAATTATTTAAATATAAAGGTTTGATAAGAATTGTACTAATGCTCAACTAAAACTTGCATTCATGTAAAAGGTTAATCATTGAAATTAAAATAATAAATGTAGTATAAAATATAAAAAAATTATACAGGTGGCAAGTAGGCGCGATGGAAGCACTTCGTTTGTTAGATAGATTAGGTTAGGTTAGTAGTAACTGTTTATTTATATTTATTTGAATGTACCATATCGATTAGAATGTGGGTTTTATATACAGATAGCAAAAACTACAAGGAGTTAAGAGTTAAGAGGAGTTAGGTCAACATTTTCTTGAATCATAAGCTATCTAAAATTCGATTTTGGACTATCCAAAATATACTACTATATATTACTATAGTTATTAATGAACCTATATTTTTAGTATGTTACACCTTAGATGTTATAACGCATTTTTTTCCATGGTCCAAGCCTGTTATAACTGATTGTAAATACGGAGCATAGATTTAAAAATTCTATATTTTTGCAAAGCGCCAGTATAAAAACTGTTAAAGTAAGTAATGGTCAGAGGTACAAACCCTATTAGCAGAATAATTGAGATTTGTTGCAAGAAAATGTACAGCAAATAACAGCTTTTGGAAGGGTGGTAATAGACGAACTATAATATAAGCGGATTTAAACAGAATGGTGGAAATGTTGTATCAAACCTTAAATAATTATTTTAATAATGTTTACTGAAAGATTTATAAACATTAAATGCAATTCATTTTATTTTGTTTCTTAAATGCTTATATCATAATGTTAAATTTTACTTTGTAAAATTGTTTAATACGGATTATTAAAAGTTTACATGTTTATTACGACTAGATGTTATAAAAAATAAGTTATATTAACTATATAGAATATATAATAAGTCATATACAATACACTATGAATTTAGATATCAAAGTATAATAATTTTACATGATTATAAAAATAATATGTATAAATGTACAGATTTAATTTTGAAACGATTAAATGTTAATGTTAATTTTATAGATATAGGTATTTATATTTATTATTTATATCGTGGTTATTTTTTATACATCATATATTGTGTACTATACATATTACGTACATAAAGTAAAAAATAATATAACACTTACATGTATAAAGTTGAAATGTTCGTGGAGGTCATCAGGAGAACTTGTAAATTCCAAAAGTGGACTTGTAATATTGGAGAGTAGGGTTTGATAATGATATATTAATGCATGGGTACAGGCTAACTTTTGAACATTCTACATTTTTTTTTCAGGAAAAAAAATTTCTTAGAGTACCTTTATTGATAAATTGAAAATTGATAGTAGAGTTATTTAAAAAAAAATAAGATTTATTGAATATACCGTGTATGTGTTCAGATATTCAGGAAAATTATATACCTACATAGAAAAGTCATAGGTACTATAATCTTATTCGATGAAACTTTAATTAGTACCTTATATAGTAGAGTCCTTAGTTAAAGCAGAAGAATAAATATATTATTGATGTTTCACTCCCTCCTCCCACTTTATTTAATATCATAAAACAGTAATTTGGTAATGATAACTCACCCGCTTATTGTGCCCATCAAGGGTTGAAAATTGCCAAAAAGGTTATATAGCACTAATCATAAAAAATATAAAGAAATTTATTTATAGAACTTTATATTGTACACAAAAATGATTTGCCTACATTTCTTGTGAATTCATTAATTTCCAAGAAAATAATAATTAAAAATATTTAATTTTTTTTTTGGGAAAATTGGTTTTTACAGTTTTTTAAATATATTTTACAAACAGTTGGAGATAAGATAAAACGTCTTTTATACAAATTGTATAAAATTTAATTTTCTATGAAAAAGATAATAAATAAAAGTTTTAATGGATTAACCATTTTATTATTACAATAGAATATATGTAATATTATGTATATCTATGTTATATTTAATATTAATCTACTATTTCAACTGTTGGTATTTCATACGTTGTATTATATAATTATTTTATATCTATACAGCTGCTTAATAGGTAAATTAGACAAATGCAATAAATTACACTAATATATAATGAAAATATATTTACTTTTACCATTTATAATTTACCAGCAACTTATCAAATCATTTATTGATTTAAAAATGTTAGATTAGGTTAAGTATAGAAATGGATATGACTTTATAACAAATTATGTAATACATTTATAAATACTATATACCTATTCATATTGTTTGCAGATAAAATACTAGATAAAATCATCTTTTTTTTTTTTATTTCCACGAATGGTTCAAACAATCTATTCAATGGAGTTTTACGAATTACGAAAACAAACAAAAATAAATATCAAAGCGATACCTACGCATTTATCGACATATTTTTTTCTTTGACATATTTCTATTTGAAGTCCTGTGTTATATTATGTGTTATATATAATATAAGACTAAAGAAATATCAAAAATTCAATTGCAGGTCATATTGCAATTGAAAATAGCTAGAGTGAGAAAGCCAAGGAAATTGAACAAACAAGTCAATCAGTAATGTAAAAAAAAAGGGAAAACATGAAATATAAATTTGAATATCTCGTGGTAGTTTTATTTTAAATTGTTTGTAAAAGGAGAATTTGAAGTAGGTATCGCAAGTTTATTTGAGGTGAATTATATTAAATCTGGTGAATCTTGAGCAGAATAAACTAGAAAAAAAACAATACTGTTGTTGTACGTTATGGATATATTGCTAGAGAAACAGGTTGTTAACGATGAAATTCAAATGATCTGTTCCCATTGAAATAACATTCAAAACTTTTACATTTCATTCAAAGTATAATACTCTGTAAATGTATTATTCATAGTATCTCATTTTATGTAATACTACTTAAAAACTATGTACATACCTATTTGTGAAGGCATATCATATACATATGTCATTTAATGTTAACTGAAACTTTTTATCAAGATTTTGTCTCCGTATTTTGAAAGGGGTATGATATTATGCAGAAAGTTTGAAGAATTGTATTCACGGATTAATATTATTAGTTATAGTTTTCTCTATTACAAAATATCCCTAAATATAATATTTCTAGTGATTTTTTTACATTATATTTTATTACAATTTTGCAGTGAATGACCCAAAAAATTAAAAATATTTTACAAACTTAAAAAGTTTTAATATACACAATACAGTATAAACTATTAAAGGTACCTAGATAATATACCCACTAAATAGTTATTATACTATTCTATAATTTTATATTTACATTCATAATTTATACCTAAATAACATAAAATCATTATAAATACAACTTAACCTTTTACTTAAGGAATCACTAATCAATTATTGCTAAAATAAAAATGTCATCAAATTACAGGTAATTGATATGAGTCTTCGAGTCCCTTCGGTCCTCGGAAAAGATGTTTATTATTATAATTATTAAAAATTTGAAAACTATAATGTATATTATTGCATTTTAAAGATGATTCTGGGTAAAGCTAGGTATAATATAATTAAAAAAAATAATGAAAATAAAAATAGTGGTATAGCCATAGATATGCAAGTCATACATGACTAGATAGTTCATTTATTAGATTAGTTATTTTTCTCTGCATTTATAAAATATTTCCGTTATTAATTAAAAATGATTTCACTAACGTATCAACTAGAAACAATTTTTTCTATCAAAAACTCTGCATGACTCCTTCAATCCAAAATAATTTATACAGATATTTAAAAAATACTATTATTATAAAACTAGGTAATATATTTTTCGCATAGGTCAAAATTTAAAATAAAAAAATAATCTTAACAACACCATAATCACATTTTTGAAAACTTTAAATATTTATGTTATTGGGGGTATCTTTGTTAGAGTATATTTTATTTAGAAATTATTATTATTATTTTTTTAAATTTTTATATTAAAATACGAAGAATTAAAAAAAAATGTGTCCGATCTTAACCCATTTTAATTCATCTAGTTTGGATCCATAAACAGTATTTACTTAATTCACTAAATGTTTATATATTAGAGGGAAAATTGTTTGAGAAAACACGTCTATTCCATGTTTATTGCTAGAGATTTTGACGATACCGTATATTGGTTTTACAGTCGTATACTATATATTATACAATTATATGTATAAAGGAAATATATATCCTATAAAATCTAGCTATATATATACTTTAATAACGAGTTATTTTTTATTGAATGAACAAATGAATTTGAGATAATTGGTATTTTGCTTATCTTTTTGCATGTTTCAATCCATAATATAAATAACGTTCTTTTACATACAATTTAACATATTATTTGGACTTATTATCGTCGTTTACATGTATTTATTATGTTACAAAAATAGGTAATTTTAGTTTGATGCGACAATATAATATATGTATATATGTGTAGGTAGGTAAATATATAGATTTTATCTATGAATCTATAGTAATAAAATTATATGGCTTTATTAATTAATTTTAAATATTAACAAATCAATTTATATTAATCAATGATTTGATCATTTCAGTTTTTAAATAAGTAGTGATATACAAATATTTGAATCTAGCAAATTTTTCGTTTTATTAGACTATTTTTAATTTATAGTCATAATTAATATTTTACAACATTTTTTATGCAATATTATAATTTATTATATTTTATGTTAATTATTTATATTATAAATTTGTTTTATTTTCTAATGATTTTAATAAAATGTTTCAAATATTTGGAACTAGAAGTCAGATAATTCATATAATACGTACATAATACGTCATTATATGATTTATTAGTTTATATTTTAATTTGATAAGAATTTAGTATTAAATATTTTTGTTCTTGACAATTTACTAAATAATTAAAAAAGTAGAATTCAATAACTGTATCGCCTATATAAAGTATTATTGAAGTATAAATCGATTACTACAATATTTTCTAAAATAATAATTTCGGGAGTATAGTTTTCTCACCAAATTGTGTACACTTTGATTTGTAATAATATTCCCCCCTTATCGTAATAACTTAACTGGGCTAAAAAGCTCCCGTTTGACCATCGGGCTTCATGTTGCTATGGTAATATTTTTTCCGCCTTAGCAGAAAGTAATTAAATGAGATTTTCAGCCTGAATCCTAATAATTTGCTATAACCAAAGCGTTTATAGTGCTTGATTTTTTTTCGGTTTTAATTCTTAAAATACCTAAATATAATTGATATATAAAATTATGAAATCAAAACGAAAACTTTAACACATCGCATTATACTGGAATGGTTCAGCTTAAAAAACACGTGTATATATAATTTTTTTGTTTACGTGTGTATGTCACTGAACTCTTAAACGGCTGGACTGATTTTGATAATATTTTTCGTGTCTTTGAGTGGGTCTCTGCAGGATAATTTAGATTCAAAATTGGGCCGGTAAGTGGCACTGTAATGTGGTTTTAGGATTTTTTATTTTTTTGGCAAAGTTTTTATATATATTTTATGATTTTTTGCATATCATAACATATAACCCCAAAATTTCATCTTCACCCCCTAATATGTTTTAAAATGAACAAAATCATAAGTTCATGAATAATTGACCAATAATAAAGAACAGGCCATTTTATGTATCACGTTTCTGGAGATACTGTTACTTAGTTAAAATTTTTTACGATTTGTTTTTGACAAAGTTCTTTCAAGGACTTCCCTGAGTGTTCCTACGTAACCCATTCTTCTTATTTCTTACCTGTGGTGTGGAAGGAAAAGTATTATTTTGTTTATGATTTACATGATGTATTGAATATTAAAAAATTAAAAATCAAAGTAGTGGATGGATATGGGAACGCACTATTTTGATTACGACTAATAATCGAGCTGATATAATGAACTCGCAAATAATTATTCAATTTAGAGTAATAGAAATGGATTACTTTTCCATCAAAATAGTTATCGACAGTGAAGAATCGGTAGGTACTTTTTCGTATAAGTTCTTACATTTCCAAATATTGTGTGGTATGCCTCCACATAAAATATTATTTAACGTTGGAGTTCCAATTATATTATTAAGAAATTTGAATTCTTCTAGGTTATGTAATGAGATTAGGCCCGGTGTCACTTCTCTTATAAAGAAATGTAATTGAAGCTGAAATTTTGACAGAATGTGTTAAGGAAGAAAAATATTTTTAGCAAAAATACCATTATACCCAATGATTTTTCTGCTAAATTTAGAAGAGTTCAGTTTCCCATAAAAGTTCATTTTATAATGACAATAAATAAAGCGAAATGTCAGACATTAGCCCATTATGGAATAGATTTTGATAATAACTATTTCTCACATGGACAATTGTATGTAGCATTTTCTAAAAGTGGAATATCTGACCATTTATACATTTATTAGACTCAAATCTTATTGTATAGGTACCGTAGGAATCGTAAAATTGTTACAGGCACGAGTCAGTCGATGACAACTCTTATCCCTGTAGCGTCTGTAACCATTGTGATTAATACGAAAAAAATTATAAATGTGACAAAATAATTTTGTTTTGTAACAAAATGTCGTTAGTAACTCAAGAATAGCTATGTAATATTTCGTGAGACTTTTTCATACGAAAAATATTTCATGAGAGATTTTTCTAACGAGACTCAAGAATTGATCCCCTGGGAGTCAAACCGGAGACCTCCTGCGCCAAAATACACATTTCAATCACTCGACCAGAGTCAACTCTCATGATGAATAAAATATAATATAATTAAAATCCATATATTATTTCATATTTTACCCATTAATTTATTTTTCGAATTACCTTGAAGCAGTCATAGACCATTCTTTTAAAGTACAAAAGTATGTTAATTTGTCAGTTATTATACATGTTACATAGACAAATGGAGAGGAAATGTTCTAATTTTGTTACACCATCTATATGAAATATACATATACCTCAAAAAACATAATAAAAATTGCCTATTCACTGCCACCGGTTCGCCAAGGCACTGTGTATTCATCTACACCTTTTCATACACATAATATACACATACATACACATACTCGCGCGCTTTATACCAAGTCCGCCAAAGGTAGGATGGTATATGTATACGTATACACACATGTTGGCCGTTATCCAGGTGGACCCAAAGGTCTTGTCTCTCTGAATCAGCATCCCCCGAATTTTCTCCTCATTCCGTGTGTATCATCTCATACATCCTCCTCTTTACTGAACCATCCAATAGGTTGGGCTATACATTCACCTTTTCCAAATGCATGGGGTTCTCATGCATGTTACAGACGACCTAGTTATGTTTACATTGCAAAGCCACTTGAAAACTGGAAGGTATTAATAAAAGCGCTTTTCCTTATTTTTGCTAAATGCGCAGGGGAAACAATCGATTATCCTTATATATCACGGCCAATTTTTAAACTACCGATAAATTCTGGTTCGTATACCTTTAGATGTGTGTGCATATAAATATGTATTTAAGAAACTTTAATTATATAATTATATAATCATTTATCATAGGTAATATTTATGAAATTTACTTAATTATTATCGAATATAATAATGATAGAGAAATTAGTAATATGTCACACATATTAACTATAAGAAAATTCAAATTAAATAATATTGTTTGCTGATATTAAAATTATAAAGTTTTTTAATTTTTTTATCAATAGTATAAAGTTATATCGAAAATATTTTTAGAATAGGTAGGTATTACATTTCATTACATTATATATATAATATTTATTTTTTAAATAGAGTGTAGTACGCATAATATACGCCACCTTCTATTATATTACGAGGCCAATTTGTTCACTATAATTTAATTTGCTTATCGTATTATATATATATATAAGATTGTCCATATTTTCTATTTTAATAGAAAAATAAATATATAATTAAAAAAAAAAACATGTTGAAAAAAGATACTCTTTTGATATAAATCTATTGTAAATAATTTAAATTTAAAATAATAATAATATACATATAGGTACATTATGCAATTTTCATATAGTTATATACAAAGTAATTAAAAAAAATGTATTTCAATTATTAGATGCTAAAAATTAAATGATTTTTAAAAAAACATTTAATGAATTAGGTATATTAATTTAAATATAAATCTTCTTCTTCTTCGCCTTCTCTCCCAACTATTTGGGGTTGGTCACCCTGGTCCTACACTTCCACTTAACTCTATCTCCCGCATCTTCTTCACTTACTCCCACCTTCCTCATATCACTCGCCATTACATCCCTACATCTCTTTTTCGGTCTTCCCCTCCCCCTTTTACCAACAACATGCATTTTCTCTTACTAATCTTACTGCCTCAGTCTCTTCCCTCCTTACTACATGCCCGAGCCATCTTAATCTATTCTCTCTCATTTTGTCTACTATCGAAGCTACCTCTATACTACCTCTGATATACTCATTCCTTATTTTATCCTCTCTAGTAATTCCACTCATCCACCTTAACATTCTCATCTCAGCTACACTCATTCTCTGTTCTATCTTTCTACCTACTGCCCAACATTC
>JAIPRL010008215.1:0-20892 GCA_025469235.1 Pemphigus obesinymphae | reverse complement strand
TATTTCCAATAAAATAATAGTATTAAAATGGTAAATTAAATAAATGGATAAAAATATTTTAGTTAGAAACCCATTTATATTTTTTAGTTAATTTTATCTAGGGTAAATTTAGTTTTCAATGGGGGGGGGTTGAACCCCCTAACCCCCCCTTACCTACGCCCTTGGTGGGTGGGTATAAATATAATTAGCTGCATGTGCTCTTGAAAAACCTCTGTGCGCCACTGTAGCGAATAAGGTGCTATTGCAGGTTTTACAATGAGTATTTTTTTTCTTTTTACCTATAATAAAATTCAATAAAATAAATACGATATTATCATAAAATATTGATACGTAGGTACTAGAAAATCGAAATAACTTGGCCATACTCTGTATTTCAAATACTAACGTTAAACATAATCGTTTGACATTGCTCTTTCAAAAAGAATTCTCCTTGCGATCACTTTGATAAACGATTATATGAATATTAATATTCCGAGTAGTACTGAAAAACGACGTTTGGGTGAGCTACGGGCGTTATTACACAGCTCTCTGTCCCCCGTCCGACCGTGACGAGTACCTACTGGCGCCTACTCTTTATTTTTATCAGTCTTCGATTCCGATTTTGTTGTGAAAGATGTGTTTTGCTATTGACGCCGATAATTTGAAGGGTGAATTAAAATATTAATATTATGATTTGTGTATCGAAACTTTTGTTCCGAAGGCCGAAATGATTTTCCTTCCGAATGTATTGGAGTTTCACTCGAAAACTTTATGACGGCCACCGTGGACAAAGGATAATTTTTTTTTTCACTACATATTAATATAGCCACTCAACACGATTGATTTATTTTAATTCTTGAGAAATTTATAACGTGCCCAAATTACTATTTTCAGTGTTTTAATTTTATTGTTTATCTTTTTAATTATATTATATTTATTTTAAATTACTCCAGTATTAACCGGTATAATATACTTGGTTAAATCGTTCTTTTTCAACACTAAATATTAACAGAAATTATTAAAAAAAAAATACCTAAATTATTATATAATTTATACCTACCTACCTTTTTCGTTAATCAAATTATTTCATTATGGAAATTACCGAATCTGAAGCTTTAAAAGACATACTGTTGTAAGTAAAAAATTACATTATCGTTATTATTATATGTATTACGCTCGGTATTTTCTGTGGTCCTGTCTGTGTTATTAGGTACATATTACAATATTTTATAATTTCCAGAAAAAAATGTCTCAAATAAGATTTCTGGTAGAAAAGCCTCTGTTTATATTTTGTTTAGATTAAGTTAATAGGTATAAGTATACCTATAACTGAATACCTACATATTTTAAGCATTACATATTTCTAACATAAGTACCTAATTTAGTTTAAAATATTTAATTTTGTAGGTACAAATTACAAATTTTTAATACCTTCACTATCACATATAAAAGTTTGATTAGGTACTATTATTATATTTTTTGCCCATGTTCTATATTATATCTACCTAGTTTGGAACAATGATTATGAATAACATTATTTTTGATGCGAAGTTTTTATTCTTGTGCTTCTTGGTAAGTATATAGGTACCTACAATGCATAAATATCTACCTACCTACCTATGTCTATGGTACAATTAATTTTATATGAAAGTTATGAAAAAACATTTTTATACAATTTCCTATAGGTAAGGGAATATAATTTTCTCTTATTTTATGGTTTTATTATTAGTTTTTGAAAAATCAAACTATGGTTTTGTTAATTAACTAAATGTTTATGAATGAATGGTTAAAATTAATATACTTAATAGTTTCATTGAGTAAAACATAATGATAATATTTACCCTGAGTTATGTATAAATTACCATACTCGTTGTTATTACTACCTATACCATACTATTGTTGTGTAATCACAATATTTTCAACTAAAAAACTAATAAGCGTGTTAAAATTGTGGAACTTTTGAAAATCGGATTTAAAATCTTAAAACAAATTTGAATTTATCAACTTATCGTCTAAAGATTGATCGAGGCATTTTTCTTTATTATTACAGATTGAAATGTAATCAACGTTTAGAAATTGCTATTTTTAATGATACATAACGTGGTTAAAAAAAACGCCTCGATTAATCCCTATAAGACAAATTGACAAATTCAAAACATTTTCGGAATTTAAATCCGACTTTTTAAAGTCCCACAGTCTTATCCCACTTTTAGGTCGACTTTTTTGTTGGTGTTGTAGTTCTTTAATACTTTTAAAAACATTTATAAAAATGTTATAAATTGCTTTATAATTAAAATTTATAAAAATAATATCTTATATTGTTCTATCAAATGCTTATAATTTTGATTAAAATTGATAAAAAATTAAATTAAATTAAAATTGATAAGCAAGAAAAATATTCATATTTTTAAAAACTGAAAATCATAAAATATTATAAAGACGAAAAAATATATACACGTATGTAGCAATTGGTTCAAGTCTTCTAAATGAAAATTTATTCACAAAAAAAATTAATAAATATCATTATAAAACCAATAGAGCTTTCTCACTTCGCTCAGAATCTAAAACTTATTACATTTGTTAATTTTGTTCTGTTATACTCTATACCTATCTACAAATATTTATTAAGTAGGTACCTATTATAATAAAGCCGATATGAAAAAAATTCAGTGGGAAGAGAAGACTTCTTGAAAATGTTTGCACCCAGTCCAAAATTTGAAGTTATCTACCTCCACTGCACATAATTCTGCATATCATATAGACTATAGCTATTTCAGAGTTGGAGAGTGAGACACCCTCCAAGCTCCCCTCGAGACGGCCCTGGTTTTAATCCGATAAAAAATCACACATTTTTCATGATTTTTTTTAAACATATTGAAAAAATTATTAGGTAGATACTTTATAAGATAATGTAAAAAAAAAGTAGTATTTTTTTGCTTATTCCCTTTTTAACACACACACCATAGATTTGTAAACATATTTCAATACAAGTTATAGTAGTTTTATCAATAATAATATGAGGTAAAAGTCTCCAGACTAATTTTGAGTACAAATTTTGCATTGAAATTGAATACCGAGGTACGTTTATTATTACATTAAAATTTTCTTAATGGCACAATAGGATATTTATATACATAGGTAGGTATTAGTTATTATTATTATTATTATTATATTACATTTTAAAACTAATTTTAAATAATTATTTTTCTTCTTGTTATTAAATAAAGTATGATTACTTAGATTAAAGTACCTATGTAGGTACCTAATAGAAAACAAAAATTATTTAACTTTTAATTAATAAATATAATGAATAAATAGGTAATAAATATTACATAAATAATAAACTAACATTAGAGTAGTAGGCATATTTCAAATTAAAATATGTATGTGATTTTAAATTTAATTAAACAAAATTCCTATTTTCTAATTATATTACCTATTAAATATTGACAAAATAAAAAGCAATTACAAATTCAATTGTGAAGTTAGTTATACCTACCTAGTGATTACAAGCGGCACTACTTTTATATATGTGTGTGTAATACCTATATATATATATAATAGGTATAATAAAAGACTATGGCTAAATTGGTAAGACAAGGTACCTAGAAGTTGTAGTGTGATCTTTATTACATTTCAGTGGTACTTATAATAGATATAAAAAAAAAAAATGAAATACTGGTATATTTTAGCTGCCCAAAAACAGAAATCTTGAATTCCCATTTCATTTTATATATTTCTATTTTCCACGTATATAATATATATATATGCATTAAATGTTCAGGAATTTATTGATCCCAATATTTTTACCCTTTTATATAGAATGTGAAGGGTTAAATCTCATTAAAGAATAAAATTATTTTATGAACTTATGTTTAATGGGTATAGTGTGTATTTATATACAATATAATTCTGTATACCTAGTAAATTTAAAAATATAGAAATTATATTTAAAACTGATTAATTAGAGAAAGTGTTGCTAAATTTAATACTGATTTGAGTGATTTTATTTTTACTTCATTAATAATTTAATGGATATTAAATATATTTTCTGAGTATAATTTATAAAACTTGGTACCTATTCTTGGTAGGGGTATTTTATATTAATTGACAATAATTCATTATTATTATTACATACCTATGTTATAGATTATAGAATATTTAATATTTTTAATTATTTTTGTTTTTAATAAGCATACAGATTAGTTATATTTATATTTAATTACTCATCCCCATATGTAGGTATAATGTTTATAATTAATTTCATAATGTATTAATTAGCCATTAATGAATATTGAATTTATATCTGATCATTATATCTGATGTATTGCAATTGCAAGGGGTTTAATATTTTAGTTATATTTTGTTTCTCATATGCAATATAAAAGTAAAAAGACTACTTTTTACTTACCTACAGTAAAAAGGTACATAATTAATTTATTAATTGTTTATATAGCTTTAGATAAAAATGGTTTTGTTTTTATCAAAAAATTAGGTGGGTACCTACATCTAATTATTTTAACTATTTTATTATTTAATTAATTAAAATATTAAAAATTCATTGTTAATCAAATCTATGTTAACAAAAAAATAAATTTTATGTTTAATATCTAATACATGTACCTAATTACTTAGTATATTTTCCATTTTAATAATTCACATTTAAACTTTTCAGTATTTAAAAAATTAAAATTAAAATACCAAACAAAAATAATGATATTCGAATAGATATAAAACAATAGGTAATTTACATTACTAATAAAAAGATTCTCATGGCTACCTAATCAAAAAATTTATTTTTTAAGAGGACATGATAGTTTCATTTACTGTATTCATCTATCTAATAGACAAAATTACACTAGGTACCCAAAACAAATAATGTGGTTAATGTTAACAGAAATCTAAAACTCTCATTAGTCATTATCAATTTTAATAGTAGAAAAACTAGAAAATAATAAAACATTATTTCAACCAAAAAGTTATGATATTTTAAATTTTCCCCTTTTTTTTTTAATAGCCGTAACTTTTTTGTTAATCAGGATTTTATAAAAATCATAGGTACCTATGTCATTTTCTAGAGAATATTTTTCTTTTAAGAATTGGTAATATGTGTTTTAGCTTTATTCAATGTATAAGTCACATTTTTTATTTTGTGTAGTGTAACTTTGTTATATTGCCCGTTAAATAGATGGGATACAGTAAATGTGGGATCACATCCTCTTAATTATATTCTGCTAGCAATAATGAAATTGTTTGAAATATTTTACTAGTTATACAGATTTTTCATAACAAAAAAATCATTGCTTCCATATAGCTTCTTCGCTCTTAGTTGCTTTAGGTTATTTTACTCTAAATAATTTAAAAATGTATCTCAGAATAAAAATTTCTATAAAAGAGTGTAGGCTGTAATTTTATAGACTAAAATTTATTTCATACGATTACATATCATATACGATTACATAATATGTAATTTATTACATAATTTATCAAAACATAAATTAATAATATTGTCGTGTAAAAAATACTAAAATAATTTAAAAGTTATAAGTTAAATTAATAATACTACAATGAAAAGCAGAAAATATCACAATATAATTTTTTTTAATTATAAAATATTTTTGTAAATTATGAAAAATAAAAGTTTGTATGATTATTTATTTATAATTTTATACATAATGCATAATACAATGTTATTCATACACTGTCTTAGTAACATTACAGTGTGATATGAACAAGCTTGGGCAAGTTAGTAAACATTCCTAACTAGTTAAGTTAGAATATTCAAAATATAAAATTAACTATTATAATTACATATTTTTGTTACTTTTAAAATCTATAAAATTTAGGAAGTAACTTAGCTAAAAGTTGGTTAATGAAAACGCTAACTGTAGTAAGAAAAAGTTAGTTATTAAAAAACAAATATTATATTATATAAATAAATAAATTTATGTATAAGTATATGTATATAATATATTAGAGTGGTTATTTTTTTAAGTTTTTAAAAGTTTTTATTTTTGAAAAAAATGTTGATGCAGGACTCTCCATTTTTTAAATTGACATCTAGTTTAAAATTCATAAACAATAGTAATTAGCATATAATCTATTAAAGATCTATATTTTAGATATAGATATTGTCTTTAAAAAAGTAAAAAATTTAAAGTTTCATTAAAATGAAAGAACATAATATAATTAAATATAAAAATACCTAACTATTAATTTTTTTTAAAAAACTAGTTAAGTTATTCAATTTTTATGTAAAAAATATAACTAGTTAAGATAAAAGTTACCGAAAAAAGTAACTTTTAACTTTCTAAATAGTTAGTGTCTAGCCTTAGATATAAAGTTATGAACATAATACAATCAATAAGTATATTATGATCCATTTTGAAAATTATACATAGATATTTAAGAGTACAATGTGCTATGTCCAATTTTTATTAAATTGAGATTTTGATAGATATCATTGGAATTGTGTAGAAATGGAATAAAGTGCACATTCGTTTTATGTTAATTTATGATTTAAAAAAGGGTTAAAATACATAAAAACAAAAAAAGGTTATGTCTCTACAAGCCCATTTACTTTGTCTTCAAAAATCTTAAGGCGTTTTTCACAATGAAAGCCTGTAGACAAAACTTCTTTTGCAATTTGCCAAAGAAAAATAGACATGGCTCAACTGTGCTTTTAGGTATTTTCTAGAATCTAGACCATTTTGAAAAAACAAAAAAAACCAATTTAATAATTAAAAATCCAATTCATGATATCTAAAACATTATTTAGAGAATTATTACAATTTTGGTTTATATCATAATTCCTACTGTTTGGTATTACCTATTGCACTTAAGTTAATTTTGTTATTATTATCATGTTTTTCATAGACTGGTTTTATAATAATATTAATACATAATATACACGTGATATTTTCAATTTGATTATATATTTATTTTTATTTTTAGTTTACTCAATAATACACATACAAATGCAAAACAATTCTATAGCATGATGATTTCAAATAAGACTGCAATTAATACAAGTGCTTCGGATGAGGACTTAATGAACAATATGTATAATGCTTTATTTCAATGTTTTGGGATCATTATCACAGGGTAATACTACATGGTTGACAAATTTTTATTAATACGATTAAATTGTATTTTCATAATTAATAAATTAAATCATATAATTTATATTACTGTTTTTATGTTATTTTAGGTATTTGTCAGGGAGATTGGGCTTGGTTAGTCATGCTGCTAGTATTGGATTAAATAGATTTGTTGGGACATTTGCCTTACCGTCACTCATATTTGTTAATATGGCTGTGTTAGAATTATCATCTGTAAATTTGGTCTTTCTTGGATCACTACTTGTGTCAAAAACTTTAGTATTTGTGTCCGTTGCCTTAATCACTGTGTTAGTAACAAGACCTCCAGACATGGCAAGAGCTGCTCTATTTGCTATATTCTGTACTCAGAGCAATGATTTTGCTGTTGGAGCACCAATATGTAAGTTATAAAAATAAAATATGAGTATAGTGTATTTATAACACTTTTTCTTTTTTTTTTTAGTCGAAGCCCTTTATAAGCATCAGCATAGTGAATTTGTTAACTACCTTTATCTTGTAGCACCCATTAATTTAATAATCTTAAATCCATTTGGTTTTGCAATGATGGAATTAGGCCAAGAATATGATCGCCATGAAACTACCAGGCGTTCAGCATTGATGGGAAGAATATCAAGAAATATTATTTGTAATCCTATTGTATTTATGACAGCTCTAGGAGTGATAGCTAATTTAGTATTTAATCATGACCCACCAAAAATTATCACAACTTTCTTAGGAGTAAGTAAAATGCATTTTGTTTACTTTAAAAACAGTTAAAAAAATATTTATTGTATTTAATTGATTATAGACTTTTGGAAATGCATTTACTGCTACTGCATTGTTTCTTCTAGGCTTACGAATGGTTGGAAATGTTAATAAGCTCAGAGGAGAAGCTTTAATTTTACCACTACTTCTTATTGCAGCTAAATTGTAAAATATATTTATTATTATTATTTCTAATTTATTTGTATGTGTTTATTATAGAATATTTTTAATTATTCTTTTAAATTTTACAGGTTAGTTTTGCCATTAGTTATTAGAGAACTCACAAGTATTTTCTTAGGAAAATTTGGCACTGTGAACGCTGATGAAAGTCTTGCTCTTTCTATGTTTGGATTTTTATATGGAATGATTCCTTCTGCACCTGCAGTTTTTGTTTATGCATCAGCATACAATCTTGAAATGGATTTGGTATATATCATTTTTGTTTGTTTTAACTTACAATTCAATAATTTGGTAATATTCTTGTTTTCTAGATTGCTAGTTCAATGGTACTGTGTGTTTTTTTCTCAGCCCCAATTATGTTTTTAACCGCTAAGATAATATCTGTGGCTAAATTAGACCCTTCAAATAATATAACAGCTTTAAAAGCGTATCAATTCAATGTTAGTGTATTAGCTATACCTGCATCTGTAAGTAAATAAATCATTGTAATCTATGTTATATATATAATATATAATATATGTATTATTATATATAATATATGTAGTCTATGTATTATATAATTTTGATTTAATTTATTTTTACAGCTATGGATTATTTTAGTCATGTTAAAAAAATTGAAAAGTTTTCCATTCAAAGTAGTTTTTTGTTTAGTAATTTCACAAGTATGTTTGTGTTCATTGATGTTTAAATTACGAACATACATTTTTTAAAGATTTCTAATGAAGTATTATTGTTCTAGGTAATTTCATGTACTGGAATATTATTGGAATACTTATCAACACCTCAATCAAATGCATTAACATATATACAACTAATGTTGAGTATAGCTGGAGATATGAGTTGTTACATTTGGACTACATGTTTAGCTTTTACTTTGTTAATAATGCATAAACCATTTACTGATGAGTTCCAAAACAAAATTCTTTATTTTTACATGATGCTTTCTTGGGGGTAATTATTGTTATTTTTGACAATGACGTTTTCTAAAATAGTTTTAATTCTTAGTGTGCCGGTATTGTTAGTTTCTGTGCTAATGTTAACTTGTCAACCACCATTGTTTGCTAAATCTGATTTTGATCAAAATTATGTGTATGGAACTCCAGAAGCTGCTACACTTACAACAATTCTTCTTTTATCAATAATTTGTAAATGTTTTTAAAATATTATAAATTATTCGATATTCAATAGATTTATATTATATAATTCTGTATTATATTGTAACTATTCCAGGTACAATAGTTTGTTTGGTTTTACATCAACGCCTGAAGCACAAAATATTTAAACCAATAGTTTATTCAGAGTCCATAAATGATGTACAAAGTACATCTAAACAATCGTAAGTTTTATTTTAATATTCAACAACAATAATTTACATACATTTGTAATAAGTAGGGCCCGGATTTATATACAAATGCATAATTTTACACATTTCCATCAAAATGTATAACAATTGCATATTTATAGATAATTGCATAAAATGTGCATAATTTTATAAATATTTGATAGAATAGTTGAAATTTATATATGCAATCTATTGTGTGATAACATTTTTCTTATATCTGTTATCTGTTTACAAACCTATGCATAAAAATATTTAAATAATTCTGATTAAAATTGTCTATGAAAATAAGGTAATAGATTCTAAGTATACATTTTTTCGCATATGTTTGTATATTTGCATGGAAATGTATTAAAAAAATAAAATGTGTATTTTTTTTTTAAAGTTATTAGTTTATATTATTAAAATGTCTTTTTTATATTAAATTATATCGTTTTATTTTATATGTATGAGTGTAATACATTTTAAAATATTTAATATATGTCAAAAAAGGTTTCAATTTTAAAATCATCCATTTGAAATCTACAACCAACGTATTATAAATGTATATTGTCAAAACTACATAAATTTCATGAAGTGCTGAGTACACTTTATAATATATGATTTTATATTGACTTGGAAAAGTTTTGGCACAATTTTCATACAGGCCCAAAAGCTAGACTTAAATAAAATATTTAAATAACCACCTATCTATGTTATTATATTGTTTATTTTCTTTTTTTTTTATTATTAGATATATTTATTCAATAATAAGATTGTTGTGTATCTGTTATTATTGCAACAAAAAGTAATTTGTTTTTATACTCATTTTATCGATAAAATGAATTAATTTATAGGTATATGGTGCTTATATTCATATACTTATAACAATTATATTGACACTGTTTCATTGTTTAAAAGTTCCATCAATTTTGTTTTATCTGTGTTAATTTTTAATTCTATTTATCTTGCTGTTCGTTCTAGTATTGTAGTCGCTCTCCCTGTATCTTCCAAAGAATCTTCTAAGATCATCTGCAAACCCTAGTATTTTTTATGTGATATTGGTTTACTTTACGTTTATTTCTTTGTCTTCATCTTGCAATGTTCTTACCACATTCTCTAAAGCAATTTTAAACAGCATTATTTAATTTTGTATGATTATTATTTTAATTTTATTTAACTTTATGTCATGTGATTGTTTAATTATGTTACTATTGTATAGAGGGTACAACAATTAAATCAAAAAGTTCTTACAATATTTTGTTAGTTTTCAATAACCAAAATGTATGTATATTTGACAGTAATACTTATGTACCTATATTAAAGTACATTTATTTCTATGATTGCTCTTACGATATAATTAATAACATCATTAATGTTAATAGTTATGTATAGTACACCAAAGCTTTACTCAGAATTATTTTTTTTCGAATGCAATGATTTATCTTTACTTTTAAATGCAATACATCCACCTAGAGTATCCTATCTGATAAGAAAAGTGCTTCCACCCCTACTGACATCCAACAAGCAAAATGTCTCTATTTTTTTTTTAATATGTATTTCAAGCCAATTTCCAAGTTTTTAATTTACAATTTAAAATATATTAATTAATAATTTATTTAAATGTTTAATAGTGTGGTGGACTCCTCTCATATTATTGACACAGAAGATTTAAAAGAAGGTCTTCTTTATGCAAGTGAAACAAATACAGTTGAGAGTAATGAGTATATTAAACACTTTTTATTGCTTATTATGCAAGCTGTTGCCATGTTTGTTGTTAGTAATTATTTTTACAGTTCATGATTAGTTCATATTTTTAATTTAAATAACACAAATATATTTTTTACAGACTTTTTCTGTGGCTATTTGGAGAATATTTGGTGAAACAAATGGACTGTATCTAGAGTTAGCTTACTCTGAAACTTCCCTTATGAGAGGACAATCAATATTCACATTATTAATTTATGGTATTAATTATCAATTAATTAATAGACCAATCGTGCGAGCGTAAGTTTTCTTTTCTATTTATTAAATGTTATCATATTGCTAAAATCGTCTTTATATTTAGATGGAATACATTTTGGTGGGGAGGATCACCAATCGAGTGTCCACCTTGGGAAGAACTTCCATATGATACAAGAAAAACATGTGATAATTTTGTGTTCAAGCACAGAGAAAAATGTTTGGCAGAAATTACTCATCTTACTAGGTAACAATAAAATACATTTTACTAATATTGTGATAATTATTTTTATGTTGGTTATTTTATTTTTTATTTTAGATGGAAACTATGGAAGTATAAGAAGACATTTACTGGCTCTGAACTTATAAATTGGTTAGTGGATAACAATATTTGTTCAAGTCGAGATGATGCGTTAGGTTATGCTGTCAAGTTGTGGAATGGCCAAGTACTGAGACACTTGAATTGTACAGAGCATTTTCAAGATGCTTCAAATATACTATACACATTTAATCGCCGTTAATCTCTAAATTATATTTTGGTGATTTATGATATAATCTTCATACATTATTATTGTGATAATTGACTGTTAAGAGTGAGAATATTTTAATAATGATTTTATATACTTACCTATTTGCCAATATACTCCAAAGTTAGTGAGGAATTAATTTATTATACATAATAAATATATTATAGTTGTTTTTGTTTTATTTTTTTAGTAATAGTACCAAAACATTTTAATTTATGTGGTTTCTAGTAATTATTAATATTTTTATTTTTATTATTACCTATTATTATTCATTACATTGTCAACAATACTTAATATAATATTAAGTAATAAATAATATATGTATACATAATAAATATATATTTACTAAATTATAAAATACACATTAAAAGTATTTGAAATATGATATAAAAAATATTAAATTATAACATGCTTAGCAAATTGCATTTAAACTTTTTTAGTTATGAATTCAGTATATGTGTTACTACTGTTATTACTTCCTAATTATTTTTATTATCATTTATACTTGTACATATTATAGTTATTTAAGAGCTGGGCAATAATAAACACCATAAAATATACACGGTATATTTGTACTTTCTTACAATGATAATATTAAAATTTGTTCCTTTCTTTTTCATCAATATTTTTCTTATAAATTACAGACAGTGTACTTTATATTTTAGTATTTTATTAACCTATTTCTTTTGCTTATATAGCTGTTAAATCATTGGTGTAAATATCATTTTATTTACCATATTTATGTGTAAACGTAAGTTATTAAAAGTAAATACTGGTTTTACATATTTATAGAGGGGCCTGGTTCCTCAATGTTGCAGATCTAAATTTATATTTTTAGTTTCATTTTATTAGAGTTTGCAGTAAAAAAAATTGAAACACACAGTACCTATTATAAAAATATAAATTTTTAATATTACAAGATTGGTGGTGTATGCTTGAAATTTTAAATTTATATTTAGAAAAGTGATTTTATAATAAAATGATAAATATATATATTTTTTATTGAATTAAATGTGAGAGAGGTATTAATAAGCTATACAGATTACTGTTCTTGAAAATAATTAAAATCAGCCACTGCATTTACTATGAAAATAAAAAACTAGGTAGGTAATGAATTTGAATTTAATGAGTGAAAAATTTTTATATACGTTTCAATAAAAAAATATTTGGTTTTAATATTTATATGTATTGTGCAACAAATATTAAAATAAAAATTATACCTACATCAATAGTACATAATTTTATTGGCTTAAATTAAACGTATGTAAACTACCGTTGGCATTTAGATCATATTGTATAGGTAGTAACTAGACACTACCTATACAATACACCGAGGTATCTTTTCTATAACGTTTATATTATAATTGCTATATAATAATAGGATTGAACTATAGTCAAGACTTTATGTTATGTTAAATATATTATATATTTATATATATATTTTCCCTTATTTATATCAATATCAACATTAATTTTAATGGATTTTGGTTTGTTTCCGTCATAGTATCTTCAGATGATCATAATATATAAGTATAGCTAGTGGCGTAGCTAGGAAATTCGTATGGGAGGGAGGGAGTTAAGATCACATATTACATAAATAGATAATAAAACATTTATTTAGAAGTGTCAAAAAATATATTAGTTTAATGTTAGATATTATACAACACAAAATATAATAACAATTAGGAATAAATTCAATATATTTATATATGTGTACGAGTAATTACAATAATATTATATAATAAATCGTCAAAATTAATATATATTATAAGAATATATAAAAAGAAAATATGCCTTGAGTATTCGTAAAATGTTTATAAAGGTAACAACTAGTTTCGACTTTAAGTTATCATCAGGTTACAACCTGATACTATTAAGAGGACACATGCATTATTTTACAGTAAAAAACTGTTTTGGGAGAAAAAATTGTTCTTGGGCTGTAGTTGTAATTAAGAAGCTAAATTTTGACACAATATTGTTGATAAAATAATCTGTTCTACTGTCGTCTTTTAAAAAAAACATAAAACCTTAAAAAAGTTACTAATTTTGTAAAAACTATTTTTTGGGAGATTTTTTTGTAAATGGCATAATATCAGTTATACTTGTGATATCGAAAAAAGAGACGAAAGTAGAGTATAGATAATTTTGTCTAAAATATTGTATCAAAATTTGGTTTTTTCATTACAATTACAGCCCGAGAACAATGTTTTTTTTCAAAACAGTTTTGTTAACAAATATTGTGATTACACAATAATAAAAAGTGATACTAACAAAAATCTATTTTTAAAATGTACTTAAATATTTTTAAATGATGAGATTTTTATTCTTCTTAAAATTTCATAAAAATTGCCTATACAGAACCCCTTAAAATCGCATGTGTAGTCGGAGTCCTCTTGGTATATAATGATGTATAATGACTTATAAACGAAACTAATTTTTACTTTTATGAACATATTTTGTGAATATTCTAGGTATATTTTCTTTTTATATATTTTTTGTAATGTATATTAGTTTTGTATAATATATATATAAAATATTGTTATTTTTATAGTATATATTTTGTTTTAACAATCTTATTAGTATCCCCAAACTAAGTATTTTGATTAAATATTTGAACAACGTTGTCTTCTTTGAACTTTTCTTTTTTAGGGGGTTTGGTATAGGGAATTTTTGTGAAATTTTAAGAAAAATTAAAATTATATTTTAAAAGTAATTTAAAAATTGACCCGTGTCAGTAACATTTTTATTGTTGTGTAATCACGATGTTTATTAAAACAAAAAAAAATATATGTACCGACATAGGTTAACGATTTTGGTACCACTATAAAGATGAAAACATGAACAATGATCGTACGTTGGCATTTTACAATTACTTAATTCTACCGAATTCTATAAACTGTTAAAAAACATAAAAAAAATATCCTTTTTTAAAATTCGTATATTATTTACAGTTTTAAATAAAATTTAAAAGCACACAACGATCACAGTGTTGAGTGTTCTAACTAGTGTTATCACTAGTTCTTTTCACCTTTTTATTCTACTATAATTATATACAGGGGTGGATAGGTGGTTTTTTTTTTTTTACATGGAAATATTTTAAAGGGGCCACCAAAATGAAAAAAAAAATTGCTCGCATTATGCATTCAATATAACTAAACTCAAAAGTAGAACATTACCTATATTTAAAACAATAATAGGTTTTTATGGGGCCTTTGTTGCGGTATTTATTAAGGGGCAATAATTAGATAACTAAACAAGCACGTGTTATTATTTTACTCTGATATTATTTTGTGCCTACATGCATTGCTACACGGCTACGCGTTGAAACGGAAACCACTATCGGCATTATCACAATTATTTATCTTTCGAGTATTCCATTTCTATTATTACACGGGCAGACGAAAATAATCATTTCCAATTTGTTACACTGACTACGAAAACATTATAAAATATAGTATAATATAGTATACTATGAACCTATATCGTTTGTTTATATGATTGCGGTAAAGCCGTATCTATAGATTATTCTTATGGAAGTGTCTAAATCTAAAATACATTTTAAAATTTTAGGCCATATAAATTTTTTTCCTTTAAATATGTATTAGAATATATTTTTGTAGGACAAATTTCGGGAGAAGTCCGGACCTTATAGACCTCTCTTCGCAGATAAGACAATGGATTGCGGCGTCTTGATTTTGATGCACAGAACTATTGAACAACATATTATACGGTTCACAGATGCTACGTGATTTATTTGTAATTTTTTTAAATATTTTAATTTTATGACACGTGCCTTTTTATAGGAAATCTGACGATATTTTAGATTTAAAATGACTGATTGAGTGTTTTATCATGCGTAGTTTATTAAACGAAAATAAAGTAACAAATAAGCACATACAAAATTATAGGTACCTATTGTTTAAAACAAATAAAAGTACGATTCTACGAGGGTTCCAATCCTCAATATCGTCACTATCGTGCACTACGCCGCACAAATACTGTATATTATGATATACTTGAATACTTGTAAACTTTAAATTGCTATATAACTTCAAAACTAAGTCAGACTGATAATTTTGTACCATATATTTTTTTTCCAGTAATCTAGAAATGTCTTAATATTATTATTGTAGCTAAATGTTTATAAGATATAACAACAAAATATTTTAAAACTTGACGTAATAAGTAAAAAGGTACTTAAGTATTTCGTATAATATATTATAGTTATTTTATGTATTATGTATTTATTTATTTTCCTATACCAATATTTTATGTGGTTTTTAACAAATCGGAAAACAAAATATTAAATTTCCTATAAATAACCCGAAATTGGGAAAACAATTTTGAATTTTTTTTATGGTAATTTGATAATTAGATACATATTTGGTGAAATTTTGAAGTTCATAGAATCATTATTTACGGAATTAAGAACCAATAATAAAAACCATAGCCGATTTTGTCGATATTTATCGTGTTTTTACTGTTTTCATATAAACCGAAAGAAATTTAATCGCATTTAATCCTTCCCCCATGTTATATGATAAACTATTTTGCCTTGATACGTTATCTATTAATTCGTAAAAAAAAGTCGAACAAAGGGCAAAAAATTAATTTCCGATGGAAAGTGCTTGAACCCAGTACCGTGAGCATGTGAAATCATTACAATATTTTACTAGAGTACGAGGGTAATGAATACGAGCTGTGAAACTAAATAGGTATACGTATACGAGTAGGTATAAGGAAACATCGTAAAATCCTCTAATTTCAAATTACCATAACTAAAAGCTATATCCAATCGCTAAATTCTGACATCACTATCATTTTTTCATAAAAAATCAATAATTTTCAAAAACAGTGCAAAAAGTCCGATGATCCAGTGAAGTAAAAAAGTTCTATATTTACTTCAGTTACTGAATGTATCTCTCAATTTACATCTTTGATTAAAATTAGAAAATATAATTTAATTAATTTACCTGTCGAGATTGTTGAAGTATTCTATTCTCCAGAATGTCAACGATGTCGAATTACCTTTACCTATTTATTTTTTGTTTTGCATAAAAATTTTCTTTTTTTTCTAAGAGGTTATTATTATCAATAATATTATAACAATAGCTAGATTATTATAATAATTAAATAATAATAATAAATAATAGTAATTATTGATAATAATAGATACTTAATATTATATTATTATAGGTAAATATAAACATAAATATAAAAAATAATTTAATATTTTATAAACCTATTTAATATACCTATATATAGGACATAGGTATATTAAATAATTATAGGTACTTGCTATTTTTATATTATACCATCAATATTTTATTTAGGTAGTTACTTATGTCATGCTAAGAAGTGTACAGGCTGGCTAAGAAAAGAGAAAAACAATCCAGGGACTTTAGAAATGTTTGGTGTATAAAATATGAGGATAGGAGGGTGTTAACAAAGGAAAAAGAAGTGATAAAGAGATGGAAAGACTATTTTGAGGGATTATTAAATGAAGAATTTCGAAGAGAGGCAATTGATCGGGTAGAGTGGAATTTGGGTATGGTAGATTTAATAAGGGAAGAGGAAGTGTGGAGTGCTGTGAGAAAAATGAAAAATAAGAATGCGGTGGGACCGGATGGAATACCAGTAGAAGTATGGAAAGTATTAGGTATACAATGGCTGACAAAGTTCTTTAATAAGGTACTAGTAGAAGGAAAAATTCCAGAAGCGTGGAGGAAGAGTTGTGTAGTACCAATATTTAAGGGTAAAGAAGATGTACAGGATTGTGGAAACTATAGAGGGATAAAACTTATGAGCCACAGTATGAAGATTTGGAAAAAGATAATAGATAAAAGGGTAAGAGGTGAGACAACTGTTACTAGAAATCAGTTTGGGTTTATGCCTGGGAGGTCAACAATGGAGCCAATATTTTGTGTGAGACAGATTGTAGAGAAGTAAAGAGAAATCAAAAAGAAATTGTGTATGGTATTTATTGATCTAGAGAAGGCTTATGATAGAATTCCTAGGGAGATCTTAAAGTGGGCATTAATGAAGAAAGGATTACCAAAGGTGAATGTGAATATAATTGAAGATATGTATGAAGGGGCTAGTACATGAGTGAGAAGTCTGTGTGGAGAAACTGAGGATTTAAGGGTCAGAGTAGGGGTACATCAGGGTTCAGCTTTGAGTCCTTACTTATTTTCCCTGGTCATGGATGAGATAACAAAGGATATACAGGGGGAGGTACCATGGTGCATGTTGTTTGCAGATGATATAGTACTGATAAGAGAAAGTCCTGAGAAAGTGAATGGTAAACTTGAAGAGTGGAAGGAAGCTCTGGAAAATAAAGGACTAAGGATTAGTAGGAGAAAATATATAGAATATATAGAGTATGATTTTGGTGAAAGGGAACACAGAGGGAATAGGGAAAGGCTAGAAATAAAGTTAAGTGGTGATGTGGTGGGAGAAGTGGAAAGGTTCAAGTATTTAGGGTCCGTTTTACAGAAAGATGGTGGTTTCAAAGAGGATATGAAACACAGGATTAAGTGTGGATGGACAAAGTGGAGAGAAGCGTCAGGTATTCTGTGTGATAAAAGAATCCCTATTAGGGTAAAAGGTAAATTTTATAAGGCAGTGGTGAGACCTGCAATGATGTATGGAACGGAATGTTGGGCAGTAAGTAGAAAGATAGAACAGAGAATGAGAGAATGAGTGTAGCTGAGATGAGAATGTTAAGGTGGATGAGTGGAGTTACTAGAGAGGATAAAATAAGGAATGAGTATATCAGAGGTAGTATAGGGGTAGCTTCGATAGTAGACAAAATGAGAGAGAATAGATTAAGATGGCTCGAGCGTGTATTAAGGAGCGAAGAGACTGAGGCAGTAAGATTAGTAAGGGAAATGCATGTTGTTGGTAAAAGGGGGAGGGAAAGACCGAAAAAGAGATGGGGGGATGTAATGGCGAGTGATATGTGGAAGGTGGGAGTAAGTGAAGAAGATGCGAGAGATAGAGTTAAGTGAAAGTGTAGGACCAGGGTGGCCGACCCCAAATAGTTGTGAGAGAAGGCGAAGAAGAAGAAGAAATAGTTCTGTTACAATGTATTTATAATCCTTTTATTTATATATTTTATATTGTTAATATGGTGACGCCTTACAGTTAAAATTTGTAGTTATTTAAAATCATATTCTATAATATATATTAATTTTACTTATATTTATTAATAGTGTTATATTTTATGATATATATTAATTTTTATTTTAAATAATAAATAAATTTATTAAGTTTAATTAAAACTATTCAAAATTTTGGTTTATAAATTAATAAATCAATTGATTTTACAGATGATCTCAGTGTTGATGGTAAGTAATTATGCTACAAAAAATCGAAGAATAAAGTTGATTATATTTCAAAATACACACTTACCTTTACTAAAATCCGTTTGACATCTTTTAAATATAATTCAGTTCATTTTTACAATAATATTCAGCATTATACGATCCTTCGTCAAAATTTATGCAATACATTGGATGACTAATTTTCAATAAAACCATAGCCATTGCTTATAAATTTAACGAATAAAATTACATATATTTAATTTCTTATATAACATGTCGCAATAACCTATATACTGTGTTTATATTATGTTATTGTACAGGTATTTTGATTTCTTTATTATTTAATATATTTTTTACGGAATTCTAAAGAAGTATTTCGTTAAAATCAATTTATTTTTATTTCGCGATAACTCCGGAAAGAATGGTGTTGGGAACACTGTTCCACTGAGATACATTTTAGTTTAGCGTCATCTAAATAATAATTGAGGTGCTTATAATGTTCAGTATACGTATTTTAAGTAAATATGTGAACCTATTCAAGAATTATGGTTTATAAAATATTAAATCATTGATTTTACAGAAAAACCTATGTATACTAGTAAGTAATAATAGTGCAAATAACCAAATAAAAGGCTGATCATATTTTAAAATACATACTCAGCTAGACTAAAAGACGTTTGACATTTTTGAAATTAAGCTCAGTATATTTTTATAATAATATTCAGTTTTATATGATTCATCCTTAGAATTTATGCAATACATTGAAAGAACAATGTGCAATAAAATTATGGCTATTACCTATAAGTTTAACGAATTAAATTACATCTATTCAATTTCTTATGTAAAATATCACAGTAACCTTTATACTGTATTCATATCATATCCTTATATTGTTTTTTTTTTATTTATTTATTTATTTACTTATTACGGAGTACTAAATAATTATTTTGTCAAAATCAATTTATTTTTATTTGGTGATACCTCCAGAAAGAATGGTGTTGGGAACACTGTTTCACTGAGATACAATTTGGTTCAGCGTCATCTAAATAAATATTGTGGTACTTATTGTATTCAGTATACATATTTGAAGTAAATATATATTTAATATTAAGATTTTTTGATATATTGATTTATAATATTATATAATAAATAATTGAAATATTGTTTGAAATTTATACTTGTTTTTTTTTATAATATCGATTACATATTATTAATAACGCTTTGTACATTTCTTTGCTATTCACATACATAACATACAAGATCAGTATTTCTATTGTTAAAGAATTTAATATAAATATCTAGTTTCAAATAAAATATCTTATCAAATATTAGTAAACATAGTTTCTTTTAGAAAGTCTATATACAATGGTACCTATTTATATTTTTTATAAGTATCCAAATAGTATATAAATATACCCTAGAAAAATTTATATCTAAATATCTGAATTTAAAAAATAATATAATTTTCAATTAATGAATTTCTCTTAAAGCTTTCTCCTATGAATTTCCGTTATTGTAAGGCACCTTTGCCGACCGGTAATATTGTCGGGTGAAAGGCTGTCCTAGGATTAGGGGAATTGTACAAAAACCTAATAACAATTACGGTTTTTGGACTCTATTAAAGGTTTAAATATATTTCGCTTATAATACAATTTACATACGAGATTTAAAATAATGTTAGTACTTAACAAAATTCACATAAATCAAAATTAGATTATAATAATGTCAACAAATTG
>JAIPRL010008214.1:0-20894 GCA_025469235.1 Pemphigus obesinymphae | reverse complement strand
ATTTTGTTTTTCAAATTTGCGTCCGATCCGTCCGTTATCGGATTATCGCATTTGCCGCACACGTAGGACAGTTGTATTACTTTACATACACTTGTTTTTATTTTTTGCCGGATTATCGCATCGGACGTATTTGACGTACGCCACGTAGGACACGCCGTAATAATTTAAACTTTACAGTTTATACTGTTTATAGCAAGCTGTTATCAGTTATCACTAACTGAAGATAACTAAAGATAAACAATATACAGTCGCAAACCGGCGGGTGGCGCTAGGCGGTCAAAGTTCATCCAGCCGTGCGGATGCGGCCACAACACTGCTCCAAAACCAGTACAGCCGTAGCCGCAAGCCGCGCTTTGGAACGCGTACCTTAACAGATTTTAAAAATAGCTTTAAATATACATTCGAGAAACAATAATTAAGTTTTCTAAATAGTTTTATAAAATAGCTTGACATGTACATTAAAGTTATCAAAGTACACGAAATAAAGTAAATTACTCACAATGAGTAATTAGTAAAATAATAAACACACAGCCTTTTAGAGTGTGATGCTACTCATGGCGGGTTAATAAGAAATAATCATCACTGTAAAACACACGATTCAGAATCAAAGAAGACACTTTTAAGTTTTACTGACTTGCTTTGTGGAGGAGGGGTACTCTGTCTCAAGTTTATGCTTCTACCAGTGGGTTGGATGTTTTAGGAGTTGTGAGGTGGCGGGGAGGTGAGAGTGGATGGTTAGGTTAGGGTTAATTTCAGAAGGTGAGAGGACGGTTTCTTTTGTAGCCGTCGAGGAGGCCGGGGCGGGTTGATATAGACGCGATGTGTGGGAAGGGGGACGATGAAATCGAATGTTTGAGTTTGATGGAGGTGGAGTTTGTGTAGTCGAGAATGGACGGGATGTTGGTGGATTTTCTGATGGTGTGGTTGCTAACGTAAAGGGGAAGATTGGCGATTTTGCGGAGAGTAGTATTTTGAACGGATTCGACGAGGGACCAGTTTGTGTTTGAAATATTGGAGGCCCATGCGAGGGAGGCGTAAGTTAGGATGGGGCTCAAGTAGGTTTTGAAAATGTATAATTTGGTTCTGATGGAGAGTGGGCTTTTTCTGTTTAGCATGAGGAAGAGGAGATGGCCTGCTGCTTTAGTTTTGTTAACAACGAACTTGGTGTGGGCTGAGAAATTAAGATTCCTGTCGATGATAACTCCCAGGTATCTTATCGAGTAGAACCAGCTAACCGGGGTGTTGAGGATTTTGGGTTTTGGAGTGTTTAGGGTACTTTTGTTAATGAAGAAGATGGCTGACGTTTTTGAGGGATTTATTGAAATTCTTCACTGTTTAAACCAGGTTTGGATGAGATTAATTTGTTTTTGGAGGTTAGAAGCAGCTGCGGAGTGAAATTTGCTGGTGGCATAGAGAAGGGTGTTTTTGTTATAAGTTACTTAGATATAGTTATAAATATTTATTTTTCCTGCAGGCAAGTGTAGGTTGCATAATATACAAAACTTTTATAGGTAATGTAAATGACTTAAAAAACCGAGGGGGCCAACTCAAGACTACTAACTTTCCTAAGGGGGCCCTTAGGCCCCTCAGTCCCCTCCCTTGGCTACGTACCCGAACAGCACTGAGTTACAAATACATAGGTACGTTCCGACGCAGCATATATTCCTAAATATAGGTACCCATTTAACTAGCTTTAGGTGAATTGCGTCCCATTTTCATAAAACTAGGTTAATTGCGTCCCTGTCGTAATTTAAAACTAGGTGAATTGCATCCCCGTTGTAATTTAGTACTAGATTAATTGCGTCCCCGTTGTAATTTAGTACTAGGTGAATTGCATTCCATTATTCATATTATTTTATATTTTTTAATTCTACATGTAAAAATTTCGATGATTTTGTCGAAATAATCATCAATAGCTTTTCTTTTAAAAGTATTACTAATTTTTTGTCGATTTAATAATTTTTGTTCTGCTTTTGGGTGATTATGTTCTTTAGATTCTTTTATTATATTAAAATTATTTTCACATTTAAAAGAACACTTATACATGATTTTAAACAACAACACCAAAGTTGCATATCATTTGTTAGAAATTTTTGTAATCGAAACGTAAAACCCTCAATTATTACTGTTTTTTTTTACAGTAATAAAAAAATACTGTTTTATTACATCAATTTGATATTATATTATAATATAATACATCATTATTACATCATGTATAACGGCTACTGCTCTGACTGCAATTTTCAATAACAATTGAAAATAGGACGCAATTTATAGCGAGTAGCGGTATATTTTGTTATGACGTTGAAGCGTTATTTAAATTCTTAGGCCCTCTGTGATAAATCATCATTAATTCAAAGAAAATATCGGAGGATTTCATTTTTCAATAAAATAGTGCGCCACCTGCAGCAGGGGTGGATCTGAACTCTGAAGTTCATTTAAGGGGAGGGCGAATAGGGATAATTGAGAAATAAAGGGCTAATCCGTATTTAAAATTATTCTATATTGAAATAATGATGAAAAAAACTAAGGATGGGTGATTGCCACTTTGCCCTCCTTAAAATCGACAATGGCTACCAGTTCGTCACAGAATATTCTTTGAGTTGGTCGTTAGTCGTTCTATCGTTATTATATGGTCGTATCTTTATTCTATTCTACAACGGACGTGTGATAAGACGTAAATTCTTCTTAAAACCACCAAAAACTTACGTCATTGCATAACATAAAAGCATAATAAGAGTTTATAGTAGTATAATAATCTGCCACAGGGGCGCTAGTATGACGCGTGAGTAAATTGATTTCAGCAGGGAACATTTTTGTCCAAATCCCACGATCAGCTAACATAGGCCACTGGGTAACCATAATATATTTGTGTAAGCCATATGGTTGTTACCTAAATGAATCTGTAAAGGAGGGGAATGGACTATCGGGATTTATCTCTTCGCTATAGATATTTATCGTATAAGGAATATAAAATGTATTTTGAGGTGGGATTAGCCATTTATTCCATAATTATTCATATTCACTTCTCTTTTAAATGAGTTTCAGATCCGACCCGGGTTCAAACCACCATTGCCATTATCACTATGAAAGCGTCACTTCTGATATGTTGCAAAGGCTTTGAACAAAAATTTGAATATTTTAACATCATAAGAGCAATACTTGGGGTGAGGGAGGGCACGTAGATCATTTATAGATAATATGGGAAACACGGTACTTAGGTAGTTCATTAATTTTTGTAGGTATTTAGAGTTTGAACTTGTACTTTCAGAAATATATAATATATAGTTCTTTGAAATACTGTACCTACATATAATAATCAATAATAAATACTTACATATTATAATATTATAGGTAGGTATATTATTATATTTTGTAACTAACCAATAAACAATAGGTACTGTTATATTGACAAAATACTGGTATATATACATAATATATTATAATATATACTTTGGTGTTAGATGTTTTAAAACGGAATCAAATGCATTTTATGATTTACTATGATTTTTTTAAATTCATCTTGCTTGTAATCATTGATGCTGGTGATTTTGGTGCATTTTGAATAACGATTATCGAGAAATCTTTATCTGAAAACAATCAATGATAACTGTTAACTGTTTTAGGTGTATAGTTTTAATAATATGTATTTATTTTTAGTTTAAATACATATTAGGGTTTAAATATTTGTTATACGTGTTTATTGTTCCTTGTTATTGATCAACGAAAAAAAAAACTTCGTTTACTATTTATTTGTAGGTATAATAATTGTTATTATTATGAATAGATAAATTATAAATAATTGTATTTAGATTAAATATGATAATATCATTGAATAAAATTACGATAAATCAACGAGATGTATCTATAGGAATATGTAAATCGTATAGACTATGGAGGGATGAAATTTATGAGTATGAAGATTTATAAAAGTACAATAAAAAAGGGGAGTATAAGAATTAAGAAATGAGACATTTGTTACGAGAAATCAGTTTGGGATTATGCCTGGGAGGTGAAAAATAAAACCAATATTTTGTATAAGACAGATAATAACAAAAAAAAAAAAAAAGAGGAAGTTGCCTTTGAAGTTGTGTATGGTATTCATTGATCTAGAGAAGGCGAATTCCAGAGTTTTTAGAGAGGTTTTGAAGTGGAAATTAATGAAGGGATTGTCAAAGTCCAAAGGTATATGCATGGCCACCCCAAAGAAATATTTAGAGAGGGGAATATCGAGAGAATTTTCACGCCTTGATGTAAGTTATATTTTGCGGGGTCTCCGCAAAAACAAGCAAAAAAAAAAAAGGTCTTTTGTAAATCTTTCAAAAGTTTTTCAAAAATTCATTTATTTTCTAAAATGATGGCCTGTAGGGATACACTTCGCCCTCATTGCGCCAGCATGTTGAAAGCATGTTGAATTTCTTTCGATAAAACGATTAGGAGTGAAACTTCGGTGTATATAACATAACAATTATTATTTACATTTATATAACTAATATAAAATACTACGTACATCAATATACATATAGTAAATATTTGGTGTAAGTTTCCGGCAATATAATTTTCCTATTTATAATAATTTTCTGTCTTTTTAGTAGATATACATATTATATAATATCACTTATATACGTATAGTCGGTAACCATGACTAGTTTATTTATTTTAAAATTTACAACTTTTCGTGATATGTCTTTTATAAAAGATATTTTTTCGTTCCGATTTTGAAAAATATTTAGAAAATCAAAAAATTACTTGTATAAAGTATACCAACTAGAACGAATTTCGTATCAAAAACTTCTATATCAGAACATTTTACTTTACTCATTCTGCCCGAAAGTGTATACGTACATAAAAAATAAAAATAAAACACATATTGTAGAATAAATACATTCATCGCTACTCTAAGTCATAGACTTTTCTCTGATTTGCCGATTGAACCATAGACCTTAAATATTTACCAATTAATTACCAACTGGATTAAATTTTATCGATTTATTTCCCTGAAGTAGGGGGAGTGTTAGAGATCCTCGGAATGGCTCTGGGTGTATAATATATGAATATAATTGAGGACATGTATGACTGGACGAGTCCAAGAATAAAGAGTTGATGTGAAGAAACTAAGAATTTTAGTATTAGAGTAGGAGTGGTGGAGTGCACCAGGGGTCGACTTTGAGTGCTTATTTATTTTCTTTGATAATGAATGATATTATAAAGAATATAAAGTATGGTGAGGTACCGTACCTACTATGGTGCATGTTGTAATAGAGATAAAATATAATATATATATAGTATGATTTTGGAGAAAGGGAACACGGAGAGAACAAAAAAAAGTAAGTAATGAAGACGAGTGGATAATGTTGATGAAGTGGATGAGGTTGAGAGGTTTGATAGTATTTAAGATCTGTTCTACAGAAAGATGTCGTGGCTTCGAAGTTCGAGGAAGATATAAAACATATAATCAAGTGTTTGACTTAGGTGAATGAAGTAGAGAGAAGTATCAGGTATTTTGTATGATAAAAGGATCAAAGTTAGTGTAAAAGATAAATTTCATAAAACAGTAGTGAGTAGTGATGCCTGCAATGTTGTATAGATCAGAATGTTAGATAGTAGATAATAAGATAAAACATATAAAATACTCATAAAATTAAAAAGTATATTTTTGAAGAATTTATAATTTAAATAATAGTTTTCATTTAAAAATCGAAATCGATATTGTTTTAACAAATATGAGAAGGAGATACAAATCTTAAAGTTATGAACAAATATATAGAATTGAATGTATGTATAAAAAAATTTCTCAAATAATTATTTATACTTTTCAAGATACAGTCTAACTCATGATAAAAATCACTCTGTATAAGAGGTATTAGAGGATTGGTTTTGACAGTATACAAAATGAGAGAAAGTAGATTGAGATAGCTCGGGCATGTTTGAAGGAATGAAGAGATAGTGGTGGTAAGATTATTTAAGGAAATGTATTTATAGTAGGAAAAAGAGGAAGAGCCCAAGGAAGAGGAGGATCGAAAAAGTTGGATGTGATATAAAGTGATGTGAAGAGGGTTGGTATAAGTGAAGAGGATACTGGAGATGAAGTTAAGTGGAATCTAAAAATTAGGGTGGCCGATCTCAAATAGTTGTGAGAGAAGGAGAAGGTGAAGAAAACGAAAACTAAATGTAAAATTAAAAGTTTGTTCAAGCATTACTAAAATGAAATTTACCTGGTGCTACCAGTACCTCCTTTTTTTTCGTACGCATCTGTATGAACATCAAATCGTTAGAAGGATCTAAATCTCTGACAACATTAATCGCATTTTTGGACAATTTCTCTACCAATGTAGCGTATTCGTTTGCAGAATTCGCTATATCAAATGTAGACTTTATAAGCTCACCTACACAAAATAAATATTTATTTACATATTAAAATATATATATTATAATCAAATGTAGGGTTAAATTATAATTAATTATTATTATGTATTAGTTGTTTAGTGTAGTTTGATCATGAATATACACTGATATTTTATTATTATGTACTGCAGGATGACCTATGTTTTAAGGCGGCTCTTCATGGTATATTATTTAGTGATAACATAGCACATTTAGGGGGACCAGAGGGGTAAATTTCACTTTTTAAAATACATTTTCCCAAATGTACGCTAAATTATACACAAAAATGTCTTATGTATTTAAGTTATGGTGATTTATGTTGTAGTCCGTTATAGATTTTGAAAACAGATTTTAATTTATCAAAAGATTAACTTTCAATTGACTTTTTCAATTTGTATACCAGCTTATCTAATATTTAAAAACATAATATGGACATTGAATATAGGTACCTTAGAATTTTAGGACTATAATGTATCATGGAGATTAGAATGTGCAAGAAATTAGGATAGGGACAAGGATTATACCAAGTAAGAAGCCATTATTAGATGTCATATATAATTTATTTATTTTTAATAGAGGGGGGGGGGTGATCAAAATACATATATATCGACCAGTTTTCACAGTCTATTCGCTACCTATGTATTTTGAGTAGAAATATATTTTCATAAAAGTTAACTATAGACTATAAAAGTTTTCTGCAATTGTCAAAAATCTAAATATATATATATATATATATTACGTCATATTATATAGGTACAGATATTAAAATAGGCAAACGCTATTCAAAAATATAAATACTGTGGGTGAGTTGATACCACAACTCCCACTTCTCGAATTCGCCACTGCAGCAGGGAGTACTTATATGTATATATGATATAGTATATATAGGTATGTATCTATAATATAACAGGTTAAACTGTTAAAATAATTTACTAACCCCTGTTGTTTACCAGGATGACACCAGTAACATCAGGATTGGATTGGATACGATCCAAAGCCTCTTCTAATTCGGAAGTGATGTTATTAATCGTCAGAACGAAATTATTTGTTGTCATCGTTGAATTTTGGGAAAGATTGGCAAAACTATACGTGTTAATAGTATCTATATGTAAATAATAGATTAATGATAATAAATACAATTTGCCGCGGATAATATAGGCATTATAGATAGGTACAGCACGATTACCAAATTTAATATCAGAAACGTTGAAAAATAAAAATGTTTTATTTCTAATTTCTATATAGACAAAAATATACCTATATTGTTATAGATAATATTATGTTTGTGTAGTCATACCTACGTTTATTTTTAAAGTTGAAACGTATTATGGGCATCGGCAATATAGTTAAATTTTGTAATAAAAATGAACAGGTAATTAAATCGAAATAGGTGTATAAATTATAATACTATACAATATATATATATATATGTATTATATTGGTCTATATAATAATAATTACCTATTTATTGTTTTAACATAATATTAAATATTATTATCTAATGAATAATTATTATTGGAGATAAAAACACTATCGGAAATATGGGAGGTACCTATATATATTATGTATTATATTTATACTTTATATATAATTAAATTTGTTTATTAATATTATTAATAATTAAATATTTGAATTTATTTAGTTATTTAAATTTTCTTAATTTTTTAACTTTTTGCAGGAAATTTTAATTTCAGTAATTATGTTTTTTGTGGAAATACCTATATAACTGTTATTTAGTTTGTGAAAATTAAAATTAAAATATATTTTCACTCTATAGTCATATACGAGTATATTAGGTATAGATATGTTGAGAAAGTTAAATTTTTTTTTGTCGAACAAGAAGTTAAAAACAAGATGAGTTTCGCAAATTGAGTACTTAGTTGGTGTCTAATAGTACCTATTATCTACCTATCTATAGTATCTATACTATAGAGTAAGAATCTCTAAAATACGGCCTACGAGCAAGTTTTAACTGCCCCCCCCCCCCAATGGACGATAAAAAAATTTAAAAATGTGTGTAATATCTCGTACAGCATCGTTAGTTTTAAATTTTTTTTAAATAAATGGAAACTGATTAGGTAGGTATCCAAATATACTATATTATATTTTACAGCAGTTCAGATGGCTCAGCCACAATTTTTTGAGATAAGAAATTAAATTGAATTTTTTAAAATTGAAACGATTCGACTATTGTTTTTACTACCTAGCAGATTGTGAATGGGTTTGGAATTTGGCATTTTTGTAAGCACAAACTATGTAAAATTATTAATCAAAAATGTGTATATGTATATTTCATTCTTGTATTTCTGTAAAATTAAAAATATTTTGTGTTTATATACTTTTGGCCCGCTAAGCGCGTTAATTTTTCATATGGCCCTCAAATAAAGAACTTTGGAGACCCTGCTATAGAATATAAAGGTGTATGGTCAATAAATTTTAAGCAAATATTAGTTTACTGCTGCAGGAGTTGAAACTTTTATTTTCTGGTTCCGCGGGTGTACAAAAATAATATATTAAGATTTTGATTCTTTCTGGGATATAGAAACTATATAGTCACTATTTATACTTCGAGTCACTTGTTTACAAACTAGTAATTTTTGACTACTTTCTTGGGGTCATAATTAAATTTAAGTCTAGAATTTAAGTTAAGAAAAAAAACATTTTTTGATGTCGCATTTAAATATTTTTATTTAGATTTTTCTGTAATTTATAATAAATATTGTATATATCTTATACACGGATATATAATATATTTACATTTGTGTTTAGGGGGTACATTCAAGTATTACATCAGCACATTTTTGAGCTTCTTAGACTCCTCCTCCACTCCTCTTTTTATCAGAAAATGTCAACAAACGTAGATTTCTGTCATAATTACATAAACATGAGTCAGATAATCTTCTCTAAAATTAAGAATAATGACCTTTTTTTTAGTCACTAATCCTAAAAAAATTCGACGCCCTGTTTATATTATATATGTAATTTTCGGCCCCCCTCAGGTGCTTATGTTATACATCAATGGCCCCTTATTTTTTATATCTGTGAAATGATGTGCCATATCGTCATTTGAGACACTGAAAATTGGTGTTAGAATATCATTAAAACTATATCTTAATGTAAATATAGGTACTATTTACTAATATTAAATTCTGGATAAACATGATATTTTATTATACCTATAGGCACCTATATTTAGTACCTATATTTTAACAGTTTGGAAACCGCTGCCTTACTTCTTACTTTAATAACAATAATAATCTTTATTACGGAAATAAATTCCAATTTACAATGAATATATACAGTGGTTGAATTGGAAAAAAAAATAAGGACGGACTCTGAGCTTAGTTAAAAAATCAGCGTTCCGAGACATATTAAAGAAAAAGTGAGACGTGGACGACTTCGTCCCCACACCCTCTTACAAATAGTTTCTTAACCAGGGGACATTTTTAAAAACATTTAAAATTATTATATTTTTTTACATCATTTTCGGGTTACATATTTTCAGGATAGCATAGTTTATGCATTCCTCTTTCAAAATAATTTTCCTTTTAAACGAATAATCCAGGAAGTTGTAGATGACCGAAATGAATTAGTTTATCGGCGTCGCATTGATTTCGCCATCCTTTTAGGTTTTAGCCATTCACGGAGAATGAAGATTATTTATTACCTACTTGTATGATACCAATATGATTTAATAAGATCAACTATTCAACATTTTATATCATGTTTTTTATCTAAAACTTATTATATGATACGGACAAAAAACATTCATTTTCGTAATTTCACGATTTTTCCAAAAAAAAAAAAAAAAAAATATAATTTTTAAAAATATTAAATAAAAATTAAAATAAACACTGCGTTCTTTATATTCCTTGATAAATAAATGAAGGGGTACGCTGTTAAACATGAAAAAAATGTAGAGTACCTCCGTCCCCCTGCGTTCCTCCCCAAATCCACCACTGAATATATATATGTATGTTACGGTAAAAGTACGAATACCGGTTAACCCTAGGATTAACCGGTAAATCCTAGGCACGCCGACTACTGTTGGGAAATGTATCAATTGATTTCGGTAAAACCTAGGATATACAAAATCGTTTGGTCAAACCCCGAGAGATTTTTGTAGTTCGGACTTTTACAAACGAGATTTGGTAATTCTAGGATAAACAGTCAGTGTTAGTAAAAGTCGGAAATTTTATAATAAATCTACTTTGTTAACCTACACCAGAAACACTTTATATGTGAAAGACTATATCTTCTAGAAAGCGAACGCCAAATTCCGCCGCAGTCGAAATATTTTTAAAATTAATTAATTAACATCATGTTGTGAAGTAACATGCATCGATTTGCTCGTGGTTTGGTTTTGTTTGATTTTGACTGAGAAGAGCAACTGACAACTGAGACTAGGGGTGGGAGATTTTTATTTATTTTTTTCAAATAATCTACTATTTTTTATTTTTACTCGAATTAATCGATTATTAAAAATCATCTGGGTGAGTTGACGATTATTAATTGAATAATGTAATTGAGTATTCGAACAATGGATTAATCGGATAATCTAATAATTGATTAATCGAATCATAATTTTATTGGATGATCAATTGATTGAATTTTTGGATAATTGATGTATTATATTTTTATAGAATACTAAAAATCGATTAAATCGTCAATTTATTATTATATTATATAATTACTAGTGAAATTTATAGACTTAATCTGCATACTAGATAAAAATCTGTTCATAGATAGAAAATGTTGACCAGTAGATTTTACAATCGTACCCTTTTTTCCTGTAGAGAATTTGATCAAATCGGTACTTTAAGGAAATCATTTTTTGATTTCTCAAATAATTTTTTTTACACATTAGAAGCGACTGAAAAATTATAAAAAAAAAAAAAAAAATGGCAAAAACGTGATTTTGTTCAAATTGATTTTGGTTATTTTTGTTATTTCGAAACTAGGAAAATAAAGTTCTAAATTTTTACGTGTAATTTTTTATATGTAACGTTTTACCATTTTAACGTAAATATTTTTCAAAAATTTCATTTTTATTTTGGGAAATTTATAGCATTTATAGTTTTTGAGGTATTTAATTCATAAAATAGGTAATTTTAGTCTAAATGTGTTTTTATTTTATTAAATGTCAGTCGTACAATATAATACAAAAAAACTTTGAAAATCGTTTGGGAATGGAATACATTTTTTTTTAACCATTTCGACAATTTACGTTATTTTGGTGAAATTAATGTGACACGTAGGATCCCGCGTTACTCGTTCAAACACTTCAAACCCTTCATTCGAAATATAATTTTTTTTATATATTAATTAGTAAAATATCATAATAAAAATATTTTTTCAAAAAATTTTTTTTGTTTTATTTTTTTGTGTGCAAAAGTTTCCAATTTGTAAGTAATGGGTTGATTTTTGAACATAATGATTTATGATATAGTAAATAAAGCATAGGTAATAGGTATATAAAATGAAGGAAATAATTTTTCGTTAATAAACGATAAAAAAACTACCGAAAAACAAAAAAACAGCAAAAAATTGGTAATTTTATCGTTTAACATCACACCGAGCTCAACTCAGAATCATTTTTTAAATTCAAATTCAATACATCCACCAAGTGTATCCTATCAATCGTGTGAAGTGCCTTTGTGTCATCGACCTGAAAATTTTAATTAATTTTAAATCAATACCGGCCTGACCCATCGAACGAAGTGCACTTTTTTCAAAATTATTACACTATCATAATAAAATTCATTAATTATTATCAAATGTACTAATATAATAAATTACAATATTTAATTTAAGTATTTAATATACCTTTATTATCAAAAAAAAAAAAAAAATAAATAACTTTTTTTCAGTAAACATTAATAATAGTTAATATAATATAAGATTGTTTTTTAGATTTATTAAATAAATTAGTATATATAATAAAAAAAATTTTAATTTTACTTTTTAAATTTGTTTAATAATTTAATAAAATTATTATAACTATAATGTAATTAAAGTAATTAAAATATTGGCTTAGAAATAAGGTTCTTATTTATGCTTGAAAATATAAGTTGACTGGCATGTTCATTGGTAAATGACGATCTGAAATCTGTTAAAACATAGTTAATTTTGCTGAATAGGTACGCGTTCAGACGCCTGAAGCTTGTAGCTTGCACAGTCATTGTTTTATAGATATGGTTGGAAAAGAATCGTATAGTATAAGTATTCTGTAGTGATGTTTATGTATAGTATACAATGTATGTACACAGAAAGTTTTGTATACAGAAAAAATAAAATAAATACCATAAAATAAACATCATTGTAAAATTGTAATTTTCAAAAAAATTGATTTTTTAACAACTTGTAAATGTGTAAAAATGCACATATCAAAAAAATCGATTTTTAAATTAAAAATCTTTAAAAATCAAATGTATCACATAAAAAAAGAAGATGGTTACGTAGTTCACTAAACATTGTTGTTAGCTGTTTTTCATTTCATATTTTTCCTAAAACCGAATGTATGACAACCTCTTAATTTTTATTGAAATAAATTTAATATATAATTAATATTAAAAATATAAACAACAATAAATAATGTCGATAGGTACATCTATATTCTATGTATTCAAAAGTGTATTGGCTAGTACATAAACTATGCTGTCAGCTGTATGTATTTTATTCCACGTGATCATAAAAACCAGAAATATTATTTTCATGAATAATATTCAAAATATAAAAAGCTAATTTTAAAATAATAAATTTAAATTAAAGAGTAGCTTGAATTAAAAAAAAAAAATTTAATAAGTAATATTTTATTTCTGATTTCTACTACTTACGAACAGTGTAATTTATAACTATAAAGCGTAATACATAATGTTATAAATATGTTATACTTATTAAATAAAATGATATTATAAAATTAAAAATACTATAAAAGCTGTTAAGAGCACGTATCTTATAATATATGAACAAATAGTCAAAAATCAAAATAGGGTATAAATCTTGTTGCAATGTTCGTTGACTACCAAAAAGTCAAAAATATACAGTGCAACTTAACGCCGTACGTATGAAAATTCGTCTTAATGACCGCAGACCGGGTTTCAGGTAGTGCAGCTTTTATGCACAAAAGAACCTTCAGGAAATTTCTCGAATGTTCATGGTGGTTACAACTTACAGCTTAATAGAAAATTCGAGAAAATTAAAATCATGTAAACAATAGTTAATATTATAATCATGTAGACAAGAAATATACGGGTCTGGGAATTTAAATGGCAAAAAGGCGAAAAATCACAAAATGACCTAGGTATTTAGTGTAGATACCTTGTTCTGATAAAACTTACAAATTTTTTAAATGGAACGTTAATTCTTAATTAAAAACTAAAAAGGATTCTCAACTTTACATCCTTAATCTATAGGTCTACTTTTGGATTAATTTTGAAAAGTTGTATTTTATTTATTATTTCTGTACTTAGGTTCTGTTCAGATTCTTATTATAATCAATGTGAACGTGATGGTCTTATATATTATTGTTTTTTTTGTCTGTAAAAATTTTTAATAGTGGTATGCGTTAAAGCGTTATATGTATAGTTATGATGAAACTTTTTCTGTTGACGTATACGGTTGTTATTTTAGTTGTGATAGGTACATTATATTTATAATATATTTTTGTCTGATCAAATAAATTATTTTCAAAATGTCGCTAACCTTTTTTTTTATTTCAAATAAAATCTTCTTTTTAATAAAGTTGACTCCCATGGACTTATTTCTCTGTTTAACTTTAAAAATCCATTGCGTACTATTCGTTTGACAGTTACCTCCTTTATTTCCTCTTTCTCCATTCTTCACCTATTATCCGTCTTATGCGAACAACTAATAACGACCCCGCACCTTCTCTATTAAGCATTGATTCTAATGCTTAATTAAACTTTCATTCTACTATTAATTGTTTTTTTTTTATGTATATGAAGTGTCTATTGTATTTTAAATAATATTGTACTGTTTTGTATTTTTGGGATTTGCCTTTTTTAATAATATTAAATAATTAATAAGTAAAATTGGATTAAAAATTGTGGGTCTAGAAAAATGTATCGTATTAATAATTAATTTTTATTGTAGTTTAAAGGTTTATATGATTAGATTACCTATTAAGATTAAGATATTAAATTTTGACGTTTTATAAGCGTATTTTTAGTTGTTGGAATGAAAAATGTTAGTCGATAATTTTTTTTTTAAATTTTCAATAGGGTCACTACAAATTAAAAAGTGTATCTATAAAGTTAAAAAAAAATATATTTATTTTAATGAATGTATATTATATAATATAGTTTATATAGTAGGTATGCAATATTTTATTTTGTACTTATTATGAATTAGTTCCGTTATCTATCGAATTTTACAGTTATAATAATTAGGTACCTACCTATTTTGCATATTAGTTGATAATATATCTATGCTATTTGTATTTTATTTTTCCTTAAATATACGGAATTGGCGTGTAATTTCCTATTTTTTATTTAATTAAAGTTTTCATGTAATCATGTTACTTCAAATAAATATTTAAACGTAACCGTTTAAATGAAAATTATAGTTAATAGCATAAAGTATTAAGAACTTGTGCACATTGAAATATCAGCTTTGAAATTTGTGCGCAACTCTTCTTAATTAAGTGGTAGGTATATTTCATTACGGATTTATGGGGATTTCATTGAGACTCTGCAAGGAAGTATGGAGAAGAGAATTAAGTTCTATGTCTATATGTATATATATATAAATATATTACGGGGACTATGAACAAAAGAAAGACCTCTTTTTGCATAATTTATATAATCTTTTTATTTATCTGTGTTGTAGGTTATCTTAATCACTTTATTAGTATTATCATAATTTAAAGTGTATTTTAATTATCATTTATATAAAATAATATTAAATTTGAAATATTGCTTAAACTTTAAATACAATATGATATATTAATATTAAATATGACTTGTATGAAGTTGGCTTCCCACTCAAATATAAACGCTTTCAAATTTTTTGTAATTTTAATTTGTAACTATTCGTAACCAATTTTTTTTTTTAGAATTCACAACTTCATCGTTTTTAATATACAATGATTCCAAACTGAAGGGCCAGTTTCCCAAGTTGACAAAATCATCCGAATTAACTTTAAACCTCATATGATTAATTTTCAGCTAACTTTTTAGAATTTGGAAATTCGCCGTTTCTGAGTTATGCATTTATGAGTACCTATTTCAAAACTTCAGAATATGACGGTACCTAATAAATAGGGTGTAATCAATTATAGGTATATATATACGAGTATATATATATATATATATATATATAGGCACTGTATTTGAAAAAATTCAGGGAAATAATTTTGAAAAGAATCGAGAACGGCAATTTTAAAGAAATAATTTATTCTGGAAATGATAAAAAAGATATGGAAGAAGAATAAGATGAAAAATTGAATAAGTATAGTAATCATTTAAATAAAATGGATGATAGACGATTTCATGTAAAAACTAAAATAAATGTTTGTAAAATAATTTATTAGAGTTAAGATATAACTAAATGTATTAGCATTCGCAGATGATACTGTATTATTTTTCGAAGGTGATAATATTGAAGTGAGGTGGAGACGAAAGTGAATTTGGGATTATCAATGATGAATTAATTCTATTGAAATAATAATTTATCTTTAAATAATAATACATGTGGGTTTGTTTCATTTTTCCTATCTATAATATAAACTCGCCTAAGAAAACTGTACTTAAGTTGCATCTAAATAAGTGTAATCAAGAAAATAATGTGTACCTATTATTATAATACAAATTGCTAGATTCTAAACAGAGTAGGTATACATTCTACTAAATTACTTGGCCATAATGCGTACTAGAAAATATTTTTATATATTCAAGGAACTACGAAATATGTGATATAAATAGCATTAGAATGATATATCTAAATCTAGTACAATTTATATTGATATATGATAAAATTCTGTAAGGGGTCTGCGTACAAAAATGCCTTAGAACCACTAAATGCAGTACCTACCTACAATCTACATAGAGTACCAACTAATAAGAGCGAAATTAATTATATGGAAAGATGTCGATAATGAAAATATATGCAAATAAATCTTAATAATTTTAAATATCTACTAAAATAGGCAAATATAACAAGAAATACCAACTATGAAAATTGAATGCCCAATACAACATTATTAATGTAAAATGTTCATGTAAATAGAGGAAGCTTCAGTTTCAGTGTTGTATATACAATAAAATTAAAATAAAAAAGTATAAATCATAATACATTTATTAGGTTAAAACGTATGAAAGTAAGGCTACGGGAGGGGGAAGGGTTTAAACACCCAAAACCCCCTGGCTACGCCACTGCTAGAAGGTACATATTATGTAGGTATATATAGCGAGAATTTACGGGGTGCGGTGCAAGATATAAACAAAGCAATAAAAAAACTATCAAACATTTTTATTTTTATTATATCACGTTATTTCAACTCAAAAATATTTATAATTTTAACACGGAGATGTTGTAAATTAGCCATACGAATAATAATTTAAAACAAATATTTCACCCGATTCTTAAAAACAATACAATTCCATTTCAATAACTGTCATTTATCGTTGCCTTATTTAATTGGTATAATCTAGTGTGCAAGGTCTCTATTACAGGTAATCTGTTTGTGTACATATATTTATTCCTTACTACTGCGCTCGAATTGGGGGGGGGGGTGCAGGGGGACGGAATTCCTCTACTATTTTGCAATATTTTGACAGCTTCCCACTAATTATATTTTACAGTATACAGTATACTATAGTTTGTTAGGATATTATTATTATTATTATTGTAACTAGTAGGTAACTACCTATTATATTAAAAGTTGTTTCTTTTTTTAAATAAAAAATAATATATTAAATAAAAAAATAACTCTATAATATAGTAACTTTTAGTACTATATATAGGTAATCGTTTTATTTTATTCTGTTTATTTATTTTACTTGTTAGGTACATTTTACCCTATTTTGTTACACATACATTTATATTTATGTTAATGTTTATGCCTATACTTATGCTATTATGACTCAGTAGCGTAGGAGAAGGGGGACAAAGGGGAAGTTGCCCTCCACATATTAAAAAGTAATACTTTTGCCCCCTTGGATAAAATAAACAATCATCATCAATGTAAACATGCATGATTAATTTGTAACATATAATAATAAATAGGTAATACACAAAGGATATACACATTTTAAGTAAATGATATACATAGGTACATTACATAAAATAAATATATTATATGTCTTATATGAGCTTATAAAGAAAAAAAACTATGAAGTATTATATTTTTATGTTTAACTGGTTTCACACTTTCTTGGACATTTTATATAATTATTATACTTATATATTTAAACATATTAGTGAGAGATTTTATGTATTACATATTAAAAACATGTACGAGTATATAGGCTTCAAATGTTAACCTCCCCCCCCCAAAAAAAAAAAAAATGAAAAATAGTTCCTGCGCCACTGCATTATGTGATTGAATTGACACAATTATAAAAAAAAGGTACTAGATATATACCGTAGGTAAGAGGCACCTATTAAAATAAATTTCAATATTATTTTATATGTAAGAATAAAAGCAACTTAGTTTTATATCGAATTAATTAGATACTATATTAACAATGAGAGTATACCGCTAAATATTTTACGAAGTTTAGAAGTAATTATTTTGACTTAATGGCCGTGAAAAAAGGAGTGCAAGTTTAGTGTAAGTTCTATCTGCATAGAATTTACACTAATCGTGTTGAATTTACTAAGTATTTCTGTGTGGCGTAAGAAAAATCAATTTTCAAACATTGCATTTGTAATTTTAATTAGTTTATCCGAAAGTATTAGAAATTTTACACAAATAAAACAATATATTGGGATGAATACCATACTGAATGCAATTTCAAGGATTTTAAAGTATAAGGCAGGTATAGTCAAGAAAATCCAAACATTAGAGACCATAATAATAATGGGCATTATGGTTAGTGATCACTGTATTTTAGCATTTAGCCAAAAACAATGAAAAATAAAACATATAGCTATTATAGCTGGTAAAAGGCTTATCGGTCGTTCCCGGCGGGCCTATATGGATTTGAATAAATATATTATAATAATATATTTTCCAGAAAATAGCGTACGTATAGGAGGGTGGGGAATGGTGCCAATTCATATACGAGTCTCATGCCACTTAAAAGGAACGGCATTGGCTCTGTATTTATTAAAGGGTCAAATTAAATGTTATTGTAAGTGGATTATAGTGATTATGCCCTATAAATTTGCCCATAAAGAAAATGGTTAAAACTTCATTTGAAAACATCTGATACATTAATTGAGTAATACGTTCTAAAATGATAAAACTTCGATTTTTGAATTTTAAATTTGTTAGTAGGTACATGAACTATTTTAATCGGAGTTTATGACATTTGTAAAATTTTTTATATCGATTAATATTATTTTATTAATTAAAATTGTATTAAATTAAATTTTAATATTAATTATTAAATATATATACATATATATAGGTTTATATTACTTATCTATATAAATCCTAAGCTATTATATTAAAAAATGCGTTTTTAGTCATGCTGTGGATGTTTTTAATTTAATTATTAAAAAAATTTATTCAAATGTGTCAAAATTAAATTCAATATTTTTGTATATATATATATGAAAAACAGTTATTGACATTAGGTTGAAATATTCGAAGTCCGATTAAACGTACACATGATTATACATATACATATAATAAAAGTTCAACCGAGTGATATAGGTTTTCATACAACGTCACGACCACACATTAACGTAAATTTAATTGAAATTTTCATTGGGTGACCATCAAAAATGTATCAAAATATACCTATACAATCATCAGATGGAGATTTTATGCTTGTCCCTCAATGTTATCAAAAAATATATAAGTATAGTGGAAATTCTATGGAAGGGTATAATTACTAATAAGTTATAATGTATAAATGTATAGGTAGTACAATTAATATAGGCAAAAGCAAGTTATAGTTATAATATTTAATTCAATTTAAATCATTTTCTTAATCATCTTTTAAAAATATTAACAACCTTTAATATTCGTAATCATCGCAGGTAATCAAGTAACCAAAAAATGAAATGTAGTTTAACATATTTTAATTTTTTTTAAAATTATAAATAAGCAAGAATATATTGATTAATTTTTTATTAATATTAAATTCAAAAAACATTTAATTAATGAACGGTTTTTGTAAGATTTTTGATCTTTGTATGTTTATAACGACATGGAATTTTTGTGTCACATGCCAATAATTTCATCGCTCAAGACTTTGCTATATTTTAATTTCAGAAAAAAATTTTTATGTCGCCACTCACCCTCTTTTAATCGAATTAGGTCGGTATGCTAATAGTTGAAAAATAGCCTTTGCATCTATTCAGTTTCATATATTTATCCATAATTATTCATTTCCTAATTATTTTACAATTGTATATTTAAAATTAAAAATGAATATGGCCCAGTCTTAAATAATACAATAGACGACAAAATATTTTCACTGTGCGACATTTATTACTAGCTTATAAAAAGGCACTACTACCTACTCGGTGAATCAGTTGGTCGGTTCTCGGGTATTTACAAAACTATATTGTCGACAGTTGAAATTGTACGAATGTCCGATTAAACATCATACAAAAAGTTCGTCTAATTTGAATGCGGTTTTATTACAGGGTATTATGTCAGCCGTTGCACAACGCACAATTTAATTAAATAGTCGGATTTATAATAGGTAGGTTCTTAGGTAGGTACATAACGCAATAATTCAAACGAACGAAAAAAAAGGTACTATATATTAAGTAATAAAAGTTGTTGCAATTTCATCCGGAAAACGGTTAACGTGTATCGATAAACATCCGTTATCATCACTGTGGTAACTACAAACGGAAAACCCCTGCGTCCAGCTCTCTATATAGACTGGTGGCCATAAATATAAAACAAAAAAAAGTACAAAAATGATAATTTGGTGAAATGTAAAAAAGTATCTATTTATATATTTTTACATTAGTATATAAAACATATGTTAATTACAGAAAGTACAAATGTAATGATTTGATTGTATTTAAAAAAAATATATATTACAGGCATTTACTATTTATTTGTGTGTGTAAAATTATGAAAAAATTGTCTTTTATGTGAGTATGTACCTTAACGAGAATAAAAATATTAAATAATATTATACCTATTGGTTGACAACCAATTATTAATTACTAATACCTATACAAGTAGTAGAGTAGTAGAGTAGAGTTTTTAATAAAAAAAAGTGTTAAAAAAAAAAGCCGGTCAGTAGGTTGTGGAAGCACTTCGCTCGTCGGGTGTTAGTATTGGTGGATGCACTTCGCTACTGGGCAGGGTACTTTTGGTGGATGTATTGAATTTGAAAGCAATGATAAATCAT
>JAIPRL010008213.1:0-20898 GCA_025469235.1 Pemphigus obesinymphae | reverse complement strand
TTGATATTGAGAGTAAGATTAATACACTTTACCCACTCACAGAAAACGTCGAGATCGGATTGAAGTAAGTGACAATCAGAGGTAGAATTTATTTTAAGGAATAATTTTATATCATCTGCGAACATGAAAACTTTGACAAAAGATAGACAATGATTTAATGAGTTGATAAATATAATAAAAAGAAGGGGACTAAGGTGGCCACCTTGGGGAACGCCCGAAGGCGTAATGAAAATATCGGAGTGAACACCGTTGATGGAGACGAATTGCCTTCTAGAATTAAGATAGGATGAAATCCAAGAAAGAAGAGGGTTGATATTATCTCTTGCATATCTTCTTCCTATTACCATGTTTGCTTATCCTCTGGCATACCAACAATTTCCAATACCATCTTTTACACACACTTGATTTATATTCCCTTCCACACTCCAATTTCTTTCAGGTTTTTTGTAAATAATTGTTTATTCTCACCAGTTAATTTCCACTGTTTAATCCTTGGTTTTATAGATAAACGTAAGAAGTGAAACATTTGTTAGGAAAAGTTAGTTTGGGCTTATGCCTGGGAAGTCAACAATGGAGCCAATATTTTGTATAAGACAGTTAGTGGAGAAGTACAGAGAAAAGAAGAGGAAATTGTGTATGTTATTTATTGATCTAGAGAAGGCGTATGATAGGATTCTTAGAGAGATCTTGAAATGGGTGTTACCTATAAAAGAAAGAGTTAAAGAGTTACCAATGGTGTACGTGAATGTAAAATTGAGGACATGTATGAAGAGGCAAGTACATGAATAAAGAGTTACCTAGCTTTGAGTCCTTATATTTATTTTCCCTAGTAATGGATGTAATAATAAAGGATATACAGGGTGAAGTATCATGGTGTATGATGTTTGCAGATGATATAGTGTTGGTTGAAGAGAGTCTTGACGAAGTGAATGGTAGAAAATATTAAGATATAATTTTAAATTTTATTTAAATTTATTACTAAGATTTTCTTGAAATTATTGCCTATATAAAATGCCCTAAAATCGGACGTGACATTTTAATTTTAAGGGGTTATGCATACATGCTCAAGCCATTTTAATCTATTCTTCCGCATTTCGTCCACTCCTATACTACCCATACTACTCCTATTATATATTTATTTATTTATATATACATTTACTGGCAGGTACGTGTGGTTAAAAATAACAAGAGGAGGACCAAAAACGAGGCGGCGATAGTGAGTGATTTGTGATGGACAGGTGTAATAGTGAGGAGGATGCAGCAGATCGAGTTCTGTGGGTGTTCAGGATTAGGGTGGCCGACCGCAAATAGTTAGGAGAGAGAGAGTGAAAAAGAAGATATATATTTATATTATATTATTGTGTAAAAATCAATTACTATAGGTAGGTACCTACCTACATTATAATTTATTTATTTGATGTAATGTATGCATTTAATAAAATTTATTGATATGGGTGCCTACATAAATAAAATAAATACTTATAAATTTATTCAGCTACTTTTATTTATATTAACAATTGATATTATGATTTATTCATTAAATTTTCCTCTAACTTTTTTTTTTTTTTTTTGTGCGTATGAAATTGTTTTTGGTTTTTTTAAAATTCGTTTAGCCAGATATAACGGGCTTAAGGAGCCAATCTTCTAAGGTTTAAGGCGACGATAAATACAGTGGAAGATCTCGGGCCACACGATACCTCGGTTTTTTTTCGACCGACGCGTGCGTCCAATACCTTAAGACCGCAGTAGTAATCGCTGTCGATATCCGGCAAATGTCAGGTTTGGCGTCCGTGCTGAATTATAGCTCCGTCATCATAATATGTATATCGTGATGCACCATGTACGCGAATATTTCGATTAATTATTTCAATATCACTAGCTCTCTCTCGATCCACTCAGAATCTAAAAGATAAACATAATTTTAAAACGTTAAGAATGTTTTTTTCAGCCCTGCAGTTTGCCAGCATTCTTTATTGTAAAATATGGAGGTTTTAATTTTATATTGATATTCCTTTTTATTTTTCCGCCGACAACATATTTCGAACAAAATAGACTTGATCTAATTGATAAATGTGTGTCAAAATGTTCGTGTAGTTGATGTGGGTCAGGAATGTAGGTATAGGTACATTAATAAGGGGTTTTCGATTTTTCCGAAAAACGCATCAGTAGCAGCATAACCGATATAGGCGATAAGCCAAAAATCGGGTTATCTATTCCCTCATAATTCTGAAAATAATGGATCTAAAAAAACATTGTGTAATTTATTAACGTAAAAGTACTAAAGCATACCTACACCAGATCCGTCCCTGTACGATACCTCGTTTTACGTTTATATACGTTCTTAGAATTCCGAAGATTATACATATTTATTTTAATCCTGTTTATTAAATTGCTGTATTATTACCGATTACAAAATACCAATAATCATAAGTAGGTACCTATACTTACCTAGTTTAGTTTTGTTTACGGTTCATAATAATAATGATTGAATATAATATAAAATAATATTATTTACATTAAAACAAGAGTAGGTGCGTCATATTAGTTTTTAAAAAGACATGCCAACATTTGAAGTAAGCCAATTTTTCGTTCTACCCGGTCATATTTTTAAAACCTTTTTTTGAATACTTTATAAATTAAGTACTTCATAGGTATATTTCTATCGTTTGTTATTTAATAATTAAAAATAATTTTATTATTATTATTAAAGTTTCAAGTTAGATTCACATCTTTAAAATCTAAATTCTTAATTCAACTTAAATGCATAATATAATAAACAGTTGAACAATTATTGACATATTTTGTATAGCAAATAACTGCAATATGTCCAGAAAAATAATCTCCTGAATATAGGCAAAATACAAGTGGCTATTTGAATTATTATAATATTACACGATAATAATAATTAGTTATTATATTATTATAATTTATATTTATTTAAAAAATGTACTTTTGGGTTTTGTATACATTTCTGTATCACGTTTGCCTGTCTAACGCGCCGTACCTGTATAAAAATTTAAAAATCAAATCTATTAGGTATTCCTATTTTGGATTCTGAGAGTAGGCGTACCTATATTTTGTTTCATGACATAAAAACTAAAAATGTATTCTAGTAGTTCTCCTTATTTATCCACAAAATTTCCTCTAAAAATCGAAAAATAACTTTGTACAGCAAATAAGAAAAAAAAAACTGGTACCTAATGCATTTTAAAATTTGGTGCCTCTAAAAGCATGTTTTTTTTTAGGTAATTTCCCCCTCCCTATAAATACGCCACTGGCGTCTAGTGACGATAAATAAATTATATGATAGGTATGTAACATAATATTTACTTTTTATTTACTTACTATTTTAGACATACATTTATATATTATAAATATAAATATAATATATATTTATACATTTTCAACACATTTTTATAAAATGCATAATACTTCCAACACTTTTTGATAACAGAACCTCCTATGTCGAAAGTTTTAAATTCTCCATGGTTGTCCATATACTATAAAGTTATTATAAATATACAATATGTATGGTAGGTTTAGCTGATAATTTAATAAATCCTTTAACTCTTACGTTCGTTTTTTTTTAGATATCATGCATTAAATTTATATATTTTTTAAATTACTTTTTTCTTTATCCAAATTTATTCAATATATTTTTTTAATATGTATAATAAGTAGGTATACCTACTAATAATATTTTAATTAATCTATTGAGATAAATAAATATGTGATAATATTATTTATGTTTTTTTACAATAATTAAATTTTACGTGAAAACATATATTATGTTAAAAATTTAACAACGAAAAAATAATAATTATAATGTATAGGTATTAGAAACCTAAAGATAAGATTTAAGACCTAACAAATTAAAATTTTTCATTTATTCCTTAATAAAAATATATTACTCACCTCGATTTTTTCACCCGGTTCTCAATGTTGTTATTGGAGCTCATTGTTCGGAAGATTTGTGTTAAACCTACACGCTATACAGGTATACCTTTACTGTAGTAAATAATTGAATGTATTATTGAAGGATGGATTCATAAAGCATATTGAAAACGAAATCTGTCTACTTACAATAAATAAATCATAAATTATTTTGTATTTATTTATTTTATAATTATTTTTTATTTATATTTATATACCTACTAAATATAAATGTGTAAATAAAAAAACCTCATTATTCTGATCTAGGTCGTGTACTCGTGTCCTTATACAATAGCTAATTTTATTTAAAAATTCTACTATAATAATATCATTATCGAATATTCTTTGGAATAACGTTTGCTGTCTATTTTGTGTGGTATTTTGTTGTTTAATTTTATTTTGATCTCTCATGCTACTGACGGCTTATTCGTGTCTTATTTTCCGGATAAGTGTCCATAGGTATAGTTGGATGACTGTGGCTAACTAAAAGAGTGAATCGGTTATTTCAAGATTCACAAATATTGTTTGTGGGATGGTCACCGGTAATGGTAGTTTAATGGACATTCCAAGTATCCGGAGGAAATAATGGACTTATTTTTTTTAACTTAAATTTAGTATCAGCCCCTACTTTTCTGAGAGATCCATTTACATAAGTGGTGTCAAAGTATTATAAAAGTTCTTCTCCTTCAGTGAGAACAATTGTTTTAAGGTAATCCATCCCATTGAAAACATATTCGAGAGGAAGAAATGCAAAACCGTCCAACATTCCACAAAAATGGTTAAATTTATCAATATTTTTATTCATATTAATCAACCCTAAATCTTGTATTTTACGATATGAACTTTGACATAAATTGTAAAAACAACCCCTGATAGTTAAATTTGTATCAAAAACGTTTTGAGCTGCTGAAAGTAGAGCTTTTTGGAAATCACAATTTATATGAGTTGGATCAGGAAATAAATCGCACTCAGCACATTTACTTAAAATTAGATTAAACATTTCTTCGTATATAGACGTAGTTTAAACTAGTAGTCTTAAACAGACAATAAACTGCAATTAATGTAAAATATTATTATCATTATGATATATATATATAGGTAATACATTAATGATATATATACAATAATAAATAAATAATATATTATATATAGTAGTATAACATACTATATATTATATAATGTATATTGTACCAATGTATCTTTAATTATAAATAAAATTAATCAATAATGTAACATTTTTTCGTTTAATATCGAAAAGAAATATATAGTTTGATTCATCCATATTTATTTAATTATTTTATATTAATAAATATTATATTATAACAATTGTTTATACTATATCAGAAAATATTTGATACTATAGTTGGCAAATAATGACCTATATATTATACTATTATCATAGTTATATTATTACATATATGCACTTACAAACGATATAATGATAGAAAAAAAAAAAACGAGTTTTTGGTACACAAACATATTTATGAATATATACACTATAGTACTATACAGTGAAACTTCTGAATAGCGGACACCCTCGGTGACCGAAATTTTCTCTGCTATTCGGAGGTGTCTGCTATTCAGAGGGGGCAATAATGTTTGAAATTCTTAAAGGTTTAAATGTGTAAAATTAAAACATTTGCGCTAGTTTAAATTAAATACTGTAATGTTATTATTAAATATAATTACTAATTACTTACCTAGGTATGTATACTTAATGGTATAATAATTTTAATGACTTGGTAATATTTATGGTAATTCATAATTTAACACATACGTACATATAAAAAAAAAAATTATCAGATGCATACATAAATATTCAATTTGGTAAGCAAAAAAATCGGTCAGCTTGGTCTGTTTATAATTTTGCCGTCGCTGTACAATCTTGCCAGTAAGTTCATATTTGCAAACGTCGAAAAGTATAAACACTAACTACCAAATATTATACGAAACATTGGCAGTCAAGACTACCTCTAGTTATCATATTGTATCAATTTAATTTAATTATACTAAATATATCATATATACAGTCAACTATCTTTTGGAATGCCAAAATAGGTGTTCGTAATTCGGAGAGTCCGCTTTTTGGGAGGTGTCCGTTGGGGGAGGTTTTACTGCAGTATATTTAAATAATGAAATTAATCGATCGCGTTAATTAATAACATGCATTGGAAAAAAAAATATGGTAGGAAAATAGAGCATGTGCGACGGTTTTTGTAAAAAAAAATATATTATCTCGCTGCACCGCCGCGGTGTGTGCACGTTGGCGATTTTACGATGATGCACGATTTTCCCGCTACCGCCGATTTTCCGTCCCTCTACCGCTACCGTTACTGTTTGCGGGGAGGACCCTAACATCAAAAAAGTTAAAAATGAAAATGTAAAAATACTGCGCTCTCATCCAATATTTAACAATTACAAACGTTATTTAAATACAATTGCTTACATAACATAATGTATTTTATTGACGAAAATTCGGTTGTGTTTGTAATTTGGAATTATTTTTAATTATTTTTACGTCATATCACTCATTCAGTGCTGTACGCGTATAGGTGTACCTAAAATAGTTAGATGTAGTACCGTTGTAGCCCGCCTGGCCTGCCCGTAGGAGGAAATAAATAGACGTACGATCCGACATCCCGCAAACGTTTCGCCAACACAATACGGAATACAGATGGCGCGCGCGTATCAACGAAAACGTGATCGATTACAGTGTTATCGTCACTCGTCAGTATTTAGTATTTACTATTCACTTTGTTGACCGATTTATTCTTTTGTGTTTGACGTCTCTACCTTTCTGTGATATAATAAAGTAAAAAACGTTTTAATATGCGCGGACCTTAATAAAAAATAAACATTTAGTCGTAATCCGCAAAAGTCAATCAACGACAGCTGTACAGCTTTTTTACTACATACTTCATCGTGTCGGATATCGCCATCGTACGTACAGTACCTACCTATATCGTGTATTGTTCAGTTACAAATAACGAACATGTCGAACAAATCGGGCATAGTCAGTATACGTTTCAACCAAGACCAAAGTGAGTGTAAAATTATTTCACAATTTCACGTACCTACGACTGACATTTTTGGGTTTCAGCTTGTTTTGCTTGTTGTACCGAAGCTGGTCTCAGGATTTACAATGTCGATCCTTTAGCACAAAAAGAAAAGTTTGGTAAATATACTAGATTATTATGCAATACTTAAGCAGGTACATAATTATGAGTAAAATCGTGTTTTTGTTACGATTTAGGTTTTGGTGGCTTATCACAATGCGAAATGCTCTATCGGACTAATCTGTTTGCTGTAATTGCTGGCGGAAGGTATCCAAAATACTCCATGAATACTGTATTAATGTACGATGCTTTACAACAGAAATTTGTAATGGAACTAAATTGCTCATCCGCTGTCAAAGCTGTGCGAATGAGAAGAAACAAGTAAGGTTATATTATTGTTTTTTTTCAATGGAGATTTTACTCAATTCTTTTCTATTAGGTTAATAGTTGCAACTATAAATCAAATCACTGTGTTTTCGTTTCCCACACCTATAAAACACATAATTAATCTGGATACTCGTCCAAACCCAATGGGTTTATGTGAAGTAAGCCCTCTTGAAACATCTGAAAAACAAATTCTTGTATACCCTGGAAATAAAATCGGTAGCATACATATTATGGTGAATATAGTTAATATAATACTATATGAAATTGTGTCGATAATAATTAAAAATTATTCTTTTAGGATGTTTCAGATTTAGATGAAAGTAATTCTAGTGCACCAGTTATACTAAATGCTCATCAGGGAGAGATAACTTGTTTGGCCCTTAATCAACAGGGAACACTTGTGGCCAGTGCAAGCTCTAAAGGCACATTGATTAGAATATGGGATACAATACGAAAAATGAAAGTGGCTGAACTTAGACGTGGATCAGATTCAGCAACTTTATATTGGTATGTTATTTATTTTTTGTTTTTTTTTGGAAGTAGGATGATGAGTAAGGTAAAAATATGAATTTGCATGATTATTAATTTCTAATGAATAAGAGTACATATTTTTGGTAATTTTTACAGCTTAAACTTCAGCCCAGATTCAGAATTTTTATGCTGTTCTAGTGACAAGGGCACAGTGCATATATTTGCATTAAAAGATTCTGATTTAAACCGCAAATCCAGTCTATCAACATTAAGTTTTTTTAGTTCATATGTTGAATCACAGTGGGCTCTCACAAATTTTACAGTACCTCCAGAAATGGCATGCATTTGTGCATTTCTATCATCAAATACAGTTGTTGGTAAGAATAAACATTTTTCAAATCATTGATATTAGTTAGTGACATTGAAAATAAATTTTAAATCAACAATCTTAGACTTAATGGAAAAATAGAAATTAGAAAATAAAATATCAAATCTATGAAAATTGTTTGGCATTTAATTGACTGTTTGCCAAGTTGGCAAATTTACTTTTTGCATCAAAATAAATTAGTGTTGTTGGCAGCTTGTTTATAAGTTATAACTGTATAAATATTATTTCATTTTCAAATTAAAGTTTTGTTGAACTTTTGTTGCAGCTATTTGCCTGGATGGTACTTATCACAAATATACATTTCTTAAGGATGGTACCTGCAGACGTAGAGCTTACAGTGTGTTTTTACACGATTGTGAAGATGAAGACATGTAGATAAGTCTTGACAAGTTTTCCATGTTTCAATCATTAATTAAAAGTTTATGAGTTAGGACTATGGGTCCTAATTATTATTTTTATGAAACAATTTTTCCTTGACAATGTAGGTGTTATAAATTGGGTATGGATGTTATATTTATATTTTTTTTAATGCTCAGCTTATTGCTACTAGTACACTAAGTTGTTATATTCACAGACTATTGCAATTTAGGATATTTTTAAATATGCAATTTTTCTAACTTTTTTACTTTATTTTACTTCTAAAATTTATAATTTCTTGTATCGTCACCACTGCAGAAAACAATGTATTTGTCATATACAGTTCTACTATGATGAGCAATACATTGTACTTGATTTGATACATAATATAACAATTTGGTTAAATTTATTTTCAGTGCAATAACATCCAAGCCCTAGTTATATTTTTAAGTTCTAATATGTGAAGGAACAAAATATCTTTTCTTATATGAGATTTTTGTATGTTTTTCTCGTTATAAATATTGTTAAACCTTTATTATATTTTAATAAATCGACCTATTTTTAACCATTCATTAGTCACCTAGGTAAGGTTAATATAAAAGAAAGTAATATTAAAGTATAATATTAGTCATTTGGAGTAATTTATTTCATATATAAATTTGTTTTTACCAAATATATTTTAATAGTTGTACGACTGATATTGTACTATTTCAGTGATGATTTTAAGTTAAAATTTTTAACTAAATATATTTTATATTTAATGATAAGTAAAATGCGGAAATAATATTTTCCGGAAAACAAAATACCATAGGGTGACTAACGAAGGGGTTAGTACTTTTGTTATACAAATTACAAAGTTTTTGTGTTATACATTTTTTAAATTGTATCTTATGAATTAATATTTTTTCTATTGATTTTTATATGATGTTTGTTGCGATAAAAATATTGAGCCGCATACCTATTTATTTTATAAATTAATAAAACAATTTTACGTTAACGTTGTCGTTTCAGTCACGAATATCATAAGACATAAATAATAATTATTTATCAAAAGCATGTTATTGCGAATATTGTGATTTATATACGTTTTACTTTTTGTTTATGTAAAATATTCTAACGATTGATTGTTGCGTAATACACGTACGTGTATTCATTGTGTGTTTGTTTTGTACATTGTATAAAAAAAAAAAAAAAAAAAAAAATGAAATACGTATTTTGCATTGTTATTATTTTTGTGAAACCATATTTTACGGCTCTGGTCGGCCCGAAGATGCAGGCAGGCTGGTATACCCAGCGCGTTTGTGGTGGGGTTGTGGGATGGGGGGTGTCGGCGGTCTAACACGACCGTTTTCTCCATGACTTTTTTTTTCCGTTCCACGACCGGGCGTCCGACGAGGTCGTTTGGGCGGCGCTAAGAGTACGTCGCACGGCGTTCCGTCGTCGGCAGCGCCACACCGCGGTGCCTGGACGGCGACCGACGAGGTGGGGCACCAAACACAAACAAAAGCCGCCACCGCCCGTAACCGACGTGCGTTGCGCGTAACGACCGCGCCGTTATTGTGGTAGCAGCCGCCCCGCCGGTCTAGTCGTTATTCGCTCGGTTACTGCGTGCTCAGGGTGCCGTCGCGGTCCTAGTACACCCGTCGATCGCCGTATACACGCGTTTTCCCACCCGGTGATTTCTGGTAATCGCGTGGCGTCCGTCGCCGATTCGCGCGTGCACGGGACTTCGTATCGGTTTCCAACACTCGAAAATTATTGTAATATAGGTAGTTGTTTCTCTAGTTGTTGTTACTGTCGCGACGGTCGTGCGCCGGTATTATGGTCGTGCATCACAGTGCGACGTCCGTCACCATGGAGGTGGACCCGCCGCGGAACGCCAACAGTCCGGACGACCCGAAAACCGCCAACGGGTCGTCGGAGAACGAGAAGGCCGAGGACTCGGAATCGTCCGAAGACGGACCGTTGGACGTGGGCGAACATTACCTGGTCCGCCGGTACGACGACACATGGCGTAAGTACACGCCGCGCGCGCACATTTTAACACTGCACCGAAATCAAAACTGTACGAGAAAAGTCGCGCGGCTTTCGATCTGTTTTTTTTCCCTCGGCCGCGGCGCGCGCGCGCGCTCACTCACTCACTCGCTCGTTCGTTCATTCGCTCGCTCGCTCGCTCGCTCGTCCGTCCGCCGCCGACCCGGCCGGTGCGACACAACGTGATTTCTGTGCGTGTGTGTGCGGGCTTGCGTGCCGCGTACGTGCGAGTGCGTGATCCGCATCCCCGCCGCCACCCGCCCGCGCTCCCGTTCACTGTACGTCGGCCGACGCACGTTTATAACAATAATACCGCCAAGAGTGTGTGTGTACGCGGACCGCCGACGAAACGTTGTGCAATCTCGCGGACGACCGGCGCAACATGTGTGTTTCGACGGCGGCGTACGCGTGGAAAATACACGTTCCGTTTCCCCGCGGATAAACTTCGTTGTGTAGACGGTATTCCGGTCTGGAAAACGCGCCGGGTTTCCACGTTTTCCGTGGCCCGACCGCGGGACGGACGCCGACGCGTTTCATTCTTTTGTTTTCCACGCGCGCGTCGCCGGCGGGGATCCAGCGCCCTTCACCACCCCGCCATGACGCCGCCGTCGTCGTCGTCGTCATCGTTGTTGTTGTTGGTCCTTCGACCTCCAAATGGAAAAAATAAAATAAAATATACGATGACGGTTTTGTGCGCGCACGAAGGTGTGTTTCGCGACTGCCGTTGACCGCCCGGCCGCTCTCACTCTTGTTTCTCTCTTACTCGGTTCTGTCCGTTTTTCTCGCTGTTCGCACAGCCGTGCACGTTTATTTTTCGCCCGCGCAAATGCCCCTCTACCGCCCGCCTGCCGGCCGTATTTCTCGATATTCTTCGATTACTGCGTTCATCGACACGCGTTATTTACCCCCTTCTCCCATTCACTGGTCCGTAGATAATGTTTTTGCAATTTTTTTCTTCAATCGAAAAATCGTTTAATTCTAGTTTCGTCGCGAATTTTTCTGCGCATGTGCATTTTTCGTATTTTTCATTTACCTATATGCATTCTGGCATGCACACCGGAAGATTAATGGCGCATTCATTATTTCTCGTAATTAAATGCGTAATTATCATCTATGTGAAGATAAGAGGACACGCATAATATGTATATATATATACACTTACAGATAATTTATTTATACAAAAAAACAACAATATTGGATTACTGCAGTTTACATGATATGATATATGTTCTGCGTGCTCTGTTTTAAAAAAAATAGTGAATACCGGTTATTACTTTTTTTTAATGTTACGATAATTCACAAATTTGACATGTTCTATTAATATTTCGGCGTTTACATTTTTATCTCTTATATACAGACGTCGGCAATTAGAAAAAAACACGAATCTAGAACCACCGTGCGATAAGAAATTTTACTCACAAAATAAAATAAAATCCCAATTACCAAAGATCTTGGATTATTTACTACCTACAATAGGTATATTCAATTAAAAAAAAAATATTAGGTGGCCTAAATTGTTAAAATTTAACTAAAATCGCAATTATTATAATAAACGAAAAATATAATTAATACATTTATAATACTTATACCTATATATTATATTAAAATGATTTAAAATTTTACCTAATTTAAAATAAAAAAACAAAATGGTAAAATATACTAGGTAATCTATAATAAGATATAGTAACATAACCATCTATTGACAAATAAATAGGTATAATATTATATTACTTATATGGCTAAAATGCCGAAAATGCTTAATAGGCAATAAATAATACTGGAATGACTTGGTGTATAATATCCGTTTACAAAAAATTTCATTTTATTTAGATGCTTTTCATCACATTTTCTACTTTGGATAGATTTAGAAATAATATAAATCTATATGAATATAGATAAAATAAATAGGTATAATAAAATTATAAATCTGGGGTTCAAACCGAAATGGTTTTTTTCAGGGTTGTAACATATAATACGGTATAGTATAAAATACGTATTATATGTACCTATAAAACAAAACGTACATCTAGTATAAAACTTGATTTTATATGTTTTATACTGTTATGACACAAAATTAATGTTAACATTTTATTTGTATCATGCTTCGTCTTATTCAGTTCAACTAATAATTAATATTATAATCAGTAATTATTTTAATAGTTTAAATTTCAAAATTTGAGGAAAAGTATGTTTTATTTTTATTTTGTAAAGATTTATTTAATTTTGTTTTTATTTTATGAATTTGTAATATATAATATAATATTATGATACTTAATAATATTAATTATTAATATGAGTTTCTAAGGAATTCTTACTATTCTTTTTTTTTTGGTACATACCTATGGCTTATTTTTTATTTAATAGTAAGAAAAATACAATTGAAAATTGCAAATACAAAAACTAATATTTTATATATATATGTATAGGTATTCTATTTTAATTTAAAATAAATTAATTTGAAACATTTACATTAATCGTTAAATTGTATTTACTTTGTAATGTTAATATAAAATACAGAAAAATTGTTTATACGTTTTATATGTGTATATTATCAATCCTGATTTTTTTAATATCTAGTAGTTTGGTTAGGTATTTTATTATTTTTTCGATTAAAATTGTGCTGAAGTTTTTTTTATAATTAAATCTGGTTTAAATCAATAAAATAGGTTTACTATTATTTTTTCTTAATCCATTTTATATATAGGAATAGGTAGTAAGTTTATAAATATACAAAATGAATTTAGTATTTAATACTTGAAAAAAAAAATATTATTTAACTTTACTCAATTTCTAAAAATGTTTTTTTCAAATAGTATTTTAAGAAAAAACATTATTTTAATTCAAAAATGATTTGTAACAAATTTTGGTTTAGTATTTTGTTTTTGGTTGCATACATTTTCCCATACCAGTTAAAATTCAAAAATTGGTGTTTACTTATTTCCCTAATGGCACCAGGAGTCTCAGAGGCATACAGGAACCTCTCAGTATCTTCCCGAACAGGAGTAGAAGGGTATACATCAATTGCGCTGAAAATCACAGGTAAAAAAAAATATGTGGAATAAAAAAAGATTATACATCAATTGTGCCGGACGATATTGAGGTAGGTATACATCAATTACGCTAGACAACATTAAAGTACGTGGTTAGGTATACACTATTTACACATATCGATATCATCCACAAACGACGAAATTATCTACACGTTTTTCAACATTTTATTTTCGTATTTTGCAATTTGAAATTAGTGGAAACAAAATAGCCCACAACGAAAATGCGATACTATGCTAGTGTTATCTGGAAAATTTTTCTTTTTAATTATTGATTTTAGTTTTACTCTATTTTAGTTAAATGAATATTAAGTATAATGCAGTTTTAAGTAGTTTTATTGATCTAGAAATATGCATATCTTGGCATTAAATATTTTTTTTACGAACATTTTGTCGAAGTGTATTATGTTTCAGCAGCTTATATGTTGCCTATTAAATTAATAAATAAGTATTACCTAGTAAATATTGGTTTATTACTGAGATTTTGTCCAGAAAAACCGCGTCTTGGAACACTGCGCCGTTTCATACATAGCTGTAGGGTATACTGTATACCTGATATTTTATTGGTGCAATTGATGTATACCTTTTTAATCCGTGAAAAATTTGCCGGCGTAAAAGATGTATACATTACAGGTAGTCTAACGTTTTTGGCGCAATTGATGAACACCGGAGTAGAATACAGGAAATACATGAGTTGGCAGAAGCTCCAAGAAATGAATAAATAAAACGCTATGTTCACTTCTCCTTGAGTTATGAACAATTTAAAATTCAGTCTTGGAATAACCAAACAAGTGACTTTTAATGCCTATGTTATATACTGAAGTGTATAACACACTTCGCCACTGATCAAAGTCCATTGTGGTTGTTATTGAATACACTGCATAAATTCAAAAAATTTCCCCAGAATTAGGATTTGTTCCAAAATTTACAGAATAAAATCTAGAAGTCATTCATGAATATGTGATGTGTCTGATTCGTGCAATTTGAACACAAAACACATGTTTATTATATAAAAAGAATTGGAATAAGTATAATGTCAATATTGAACTTTAAACATAATTTATAAGTAGGTGGGGGTAAATAATTATTAAATGTCTGTTAATAAGTAATTAGTAAAATTTAGCTATAAATTATAATATCTAATTTTTGAAATTAATTTATAAATATATATATATGAAATTTATATTTATTTATGTATACAGATAGCAGGTATGGGAGTTTTCTTTTTTTAAATTTTTATGCATTAAAATATTGTAGTACCTACCTACTTAACTAGATAGTATTTGCATATTAAAAATCCATATATAATTTGTTGATTTCAAATAGCGGTAATCTCCTTACAGTGACTGCTGTAAATGATGGTAATTTTATTTGGCAACTACAATAAAAATTACTTGCCTATATGTGTAGTGTGTGTATTATAGTATTTATAGTAAGTATGTTTTTGATCCTTTTTTTAGATCCTGCTGAAATTTTACATACAAGGTTCAATGACCAAGAACATCATTTTGAGTATTATGTACACTTTGAAGGATACAACCGAAGATTGGATCAATGGGTACGGAGAGATAGGTAAGAATCAATTGGGTATCATTTATTGTAGACTTGGAGATTCAGTTATTAATTAATATAATTATGATTTTAGGATAATGAATTCAAGATTTGATATTTCTGAAAAAACTTGGAAACAAAAGGATATAAACAAAATGCCAGATCTTCTAAATCAGTCTGATAGAAAAATTACTAGGAACCAAAAACGAAGACATGACGAAATAAATCATGTTCAAATGGTAACATATGCAAAATATATTGTAATACTATATATAGGTATTAATTTTGAGTTTTATTTTACTAGTCTTATGCAGACATGGATCCAACCACAGCTGCACTGGAAAAAGAACATGAGGCAATAACTAAAATTAAATACATTAATAAAGTACAGTTGGGGAAGTATGAAATAGACACATGGTATTTCAGTCCATTTCCAGCAGAATACCAGAAAGAGTCCAAAATTTGGATATGTGAATATTGTTTGAAATACAGTAAATTAGAAAAATCATTCAAGTACCATATGGTTAGTACGGAATTGGATCTATAAAATTAATTTATCTGAGTTTAACAAAAAACGGATATATTTTTAGAGCCAATGTACGTGGAGACAACCACCTGGTGTAGAAGTGTACCATAAAGGATCATTATCAATCTGGGAAGTGAATTCCAGTCATCACAAAATGTATTGCCAAAACCTTTGTCTATTGGCTAAATTATTTTTAGATCACAAGACTCTATATTTTGATGTTGAACCATTTTTGTTTTACGTCTTATGTGAAGTTGATAAAGTCGGTGCACATTTGGTTGGATATTTTTCAAAAGTATGTTATAATTATTTATTACAATACAAAGATTATTAATTATTAATTTTTTTCGATTTGATTTTTAGGAAAAAGATTCGCCAGACTGCAACAATGTAGCATGCATATTAACAATGCCACCTTTCCAAAGACAAGGCTATGGTAAACTGTTAATAGCATTCAGCTATGAGCTGAGTAAATTGGAGGGACTTGTAGCCAGTCCTGAGAAACCATTAAGTGATCTTGGTAAATTGTCATATAGATCTTATTGGTCATGGATATTATTGGAAATTTTGAAAAATGCTTGTGGGTCATTATCAATAAAAGACTTAAGGTATAAATATGTCAGCAATTAGTTATGTAGACAATAGTATTAAATAATTGTGCAATATATTATAGTGCAATGACCAGTATTACCCAAACAGACATCATATCAACATTGCAGTCTATGAATATGGTTAAGTACTGGAAAGGTCAACATGTAATTTGTGTGACGCCGAAGAATGTTGAACAATTAGTTAGTTCAGAACAGTATAAGAGACCTAGATTCATATTGGATGCAAATGCTATTAAATGGACACCGAAAAAGTACAATCCTCGACCCGGGCCATCTAGGCATTCACGGTCACAATACTTGGCCGGCTAATGCAACTAATCCAGATCCTGTGAAATTATTAACCCATACCTAGTAGTCATTTAAGATTTACCTAATGTAAATAGTTAAACATTTTTTTACATAAATTAATATAATATATATATTTTTTTTTTTTTTTGTAAGGTTAAAATGACAAGGGCTAACATCAATTTATTGCTGTTCGCTAAGAACTGTTTTAAATTATTGACAACATACTTAGAATTTATTTATTGTTAAGTAGTATATACTCTCGGACTATCTTATATATCCGACGGCTGTTAGACTGTGAATGGGTGATGTTGTAAATAATTTATGGCGAATACAATATTAATAAGACTAGGATATCAGCCATGTGACATTATGGCTTGTCCCTTATAATACTTAGATCATTTACAGTGGTCGGAGTTATAGCTAGTAGTCTGTACAACAACAACGAACCTATAATTAACAGAGAATCTTGATAATTTACTTTTTTTTTTTTTTTTGCAATAGGTCACCTTCTGTGTAGCTTTTCTATTATATGCATCGACATATTAGTAATCCATTACCAATATGTTTATCAAATATTAAACTCGTGACTCTTTCCATTGTATATGATCTAAGCTATTACCCTATGGTGTTTGTTATTTGTAGGTACACTATTATTAGGGTTTAGCATGAACGCATAATATCTATAATTGCTGTTTTATTTAAAACAATTATTTAAATTAAATATCATTGTCTGTCCCTTGTCATGCCTTTTCACCATGTGATAGTATTTTATTTCGTCTTTTCCAAATACACGCATAAGACATAAGTTGACATTATTTTAATTATCTCATTGTATTTCAATAATATATCTTATTTTATATCTTTTGTATTTCATAAATTAATGTGCATATGCTTATGTTTTAGCGTAAACAAATACAATAAATACCAATTATTACCACAATTTTGGCATTTCATTATTATTTTACATTTTTAAAATCTTAATATTGTGTAATTTTTAAACATATTTAAAAGGCATTTAAATTGTTTCCTTATAGGTCTCTGGTTATATTTTTATACTCTTGTATTATAATTTAATTAATTTTAAATTTCTATAAGTTTTTTCTTAACATCTGTTAAAAATGCCAATATGTACTGCTGACATTACAGCAGCTTTATCCATAGCTTCTGTGTATTGTTGTCATGTTAAATGTTTGAATACATTTTAGAATTAATCTTTTTTTCGTTAATTGTGAATTTTAAAATACAAATTATTTACATCTACTTAAACATTTATTATTATTATTTTAAATAATAAACTATGTGATAACAGTTAATTTTTGATTAGAATTTTTTTGTTAAAATATGTTTTTTACACTGTTGTTAATATAAATATTTTAAAGTAACTGAAATATTCAAATTTGAATCAGGTTACCATGATAGAAGGGAGTAAAGTATTCAATTTTGATTTAAATTATCTAAATAAGGTTTTATCAATGAAGTGTTAAAATATTATTTTGTAAATATATTCAAATAAGTATAAAATCCAAATCTTAAGATAATTGTAGACATTTTGGTATTCGTTTTGAATTTGAATATTGTTTACTTTAATGTGTTTGATTCCATAATATTGTTATGCAAGTTTCAGTATGTCAATTAGTTTAATATTGATATGATGGAAAACTTTCCTATACATAAAAAAAAATGATTAAAATGACACAATAATATTGTCCAATTATCAATTATGGAATATATTATGAAATAAGACATATGGCTAGCATTAAAAAAACATAAAAAAGTACACTAATGTAAAAAAAATGTTCAGATTTTGCATATTTTTATTTATAATTGACAATTATTTTTTTATTAATTAAATTATGAAAATTAAAACTAGAAATGTATATTATATATATTAAATAGTAAAATTTCATTATTTTTATTTACTAATTTTAAATTACTATACAGTCCATTGGAACCGTGTAACTAGTAGATATTCCTGTTTAGATCCTGGACTGGGAAGGTCTTGGCGGTATGTAGGTGTCAGGATGCCGAGTTGAGACTGCCCGCTGGGAGAACCAATCAAAATTATAAAAATTAAAAAAAAAATTAGCCTATGACTGAGGGAGACATTTGGTGGGTTGGGGCAATAAATTGGATTGCCTCCCACGGTAAGAAATTATTGAAAACATGCAACAATTTTCTACATTTAGACTAGGGATCCAACTGCTGACCTTGTTACTGGATACATACATGTTAAACCACTGTGACTTTTCATGTTGTTAGAAATACAGAAAGTTTTACTCGTATATAAGCACTTATGTTTCAAATGTACAGCATATACCTACCTACCTACATATTTACATTCACGCATGGTAAATATCTAATACCACGGTTATTTTTGACCTTTTACGTAATATCACTTAATATTAGTTTATAATATATCGTTATAGGTACTTATTTTCTGTTATAATGAAATCTCGTAATATTGTAATATTTATTTATTTATTTATTTTATTAGGATGGGCAAGATGCCCATTAATGAATATAATATGATGGTCGATAGCGTACAATTTTCTAAATTAAATACTTAGTGGTTACTACATACTTATTAAATAGGTAATACATTTTTAGATATGCATTAATATCAAGTTAAATAAACAATTACAATATAAATATATACAATACATCTAATCATAGGTTCTTTACATACTATTTCAATAAATTATTTAAATAAACATTAAACGTATCTACTGTTGTACATGAAAATAAATCAATATGATATATATTAACTAATTCCATAACTCTATTAATAGGAGAATTTCGATCATAATTGGTAGACTGGAATGGTACATAAAAAAGTATTTAGTTGCCTAGTACTATGATTGGGAACCAGAAAGCTTAAGTTTGATAGTAATTCTGAACAATAAATTTGTCCATTAAGCAGTTTAAAAATAAAACAGAGATCTAACCTTTTTCTTCGAATCTCTAACGATTCTATGTTTAAAAGAGATAATTAATAGTGGCTGGTAAGAGGAGCGAGGTTGACGCTGAATGTTGCAGTTAAAAGACAAAAATCTCAAAAAACAATTTTGCATTGATTCTATTGTTTGTATTGGGCCTACTTTACTAGGTGACCAAACAATAGAGTTGTAGTCCAAAATCGACCGGATATAAAGAGCAATAAAGTGCTTTTAATGCATATGGATTATTAAAACTTTTACAGCTTCGATTTATAAAACCTAGCATAGAAGAAGCTTTGTTTTTAATACATAAATAATGCTCATTAAATGATAAAGATGTTCGTTGAATAGTTCAAATAGTAGGTAGAAAGATATGGTGTCCGTTTCCTCGAGAAGGTTAATACTTAGCATTTAGAAATATTTAAAAGTAAATTCGTCTGGTTACACCAATCACAGAGGACGTTTATATCATTTTGAAGTAATTCTGCATCATTCGGGGTCTTTATAATACGAAATAATTTTAAGTCATCGGCAATTAGTAACATATGTGAATTGCTAAATTTAATATCATTGATGAACATGTTAAACAATAATGGTGCAATGTGAGACCCTTGAGGGACACCGGAACTTACATTATACTGACTTGAACTAAAGTTTTCAATTTTAACATATTGTTTCCTACCGGTTAAAAACGATGCTAACCATGAATGAAAAGGATTGCGTAAGCCTAAGTGGTATAATTTGGTGGTAAGAATATTGTGGTCAACTTTGTCGAAAGCTTTTGAAAAATCGGTATAGATAACGTCCACTTGGTGTCCTGCCTTAAATGCATCTAATATACCTATAACATTGGAATACTAAAAGATTTGTAGTAGTAGACCTTCCATGTTGCTCATCAATAGTTATGTTTTTAAATATTGCATTACGTTTTTTTGATACAACACTTTCTAAGAGTTTTGGAATTATTGAGATTATGGAAATGGGACGATAATTAGTTACTTGAGTATTGTCTCCTCCTTTAGGGGCTGGTGATATATAGGTAATTTTCCATTTATCCGGAAAAACACCCGACGAAAGAGATAGATTGAATAAGTGTATGCAAGGGAATGGATAGGACGAATTTACATTCACTTAAAAATATACTTGGTATTGCATCTGGACCAGGACATGTTTTAATACTTATGCGGTTGAGTTCATCGTATACGTCATTTAAAGTTAATATACATTTATTAAAATCAACAGAGAGCATATTAATATTGTCGATACTAGAAACTGCATTACGATTATTTGGTTGATCAAATACGCTAGAAAAA